>JBAGKK010000475.1:273692-287360 GCA_037177015.1 Euceroptres primus | reverse complement strand
ATTTGTTTCGTTATCGAAAAAGTCTGCTTCTTCTCCTGTACGGTCCATCAACTTTTGTACTTGAGGATTGACCTATGACTCTTCTTCTTTCCTCTTTTGTGTCCACCCTCAGGGCTGATTTTTTTAAAAACCCTGCAAATCTTACAAAAAGAGAGAAACAGACAGAAACAGCCAAAAATTGTTAATATTATTTTAACCCGTTGACTGTGTCATGACGCATATATCATCATAAAGCATGAGATTTATAGGTTATGCACAGTCAACGGGTTAAAAAACCGGGCAGACTTTTTAACCACCACACGTAAGTGGGGTACACGTGCGGGACACAAATGTACGTGAAGGTTACATAAATACAAAATTTACGTTGCAGCAACGCTTGTACAAATTTTACCTACAGTTATATTCAAAATCAACTTACCACGTATTTCTAGAATTTTCCCTCTCCTGATGCTTCCTTCTTCTTTTCGTACAAAATGAAATTCTTCACATGCATTTTTTCTGTACATTCGGAACTTGTTAATATTATGGATTTTTTTGTAACCTAAGAGAAACGTTCAACATGCGGTATGCCTCCTATTCTTACAAAGTTTTTAAATAATACAATAGCTATGAAGTTGATTTATGTTACCTTCTCTGAATTTCAGTCCTGATGAGGTCGTGATTCACACCTAAATGTGACAATTCTCGATTAAACTCAGTCTTATTATTCAATCTACATTGCTAGACCTAAGGCTAGACTAAAGGCCAAGACTAAATTAAGTTTATACCAATAAGTAATGTTTTCTTTCTGCATTTTCATCTTCGACTTTGCACCTCCGCAGGCATTAGAAATGACATCTCCGCTGATTTTCGTCCTCGTCACCAATATCTGCGATCAATCATTAATTTATGGGCTGCTGCGTCATCCTTGGCATTTAGAAGTCGCATCAGAGTTGCTGGATTCGAATAAAATCAGGGTTCGAGGCTCACTTTCATCGCTTTCAGAAGATATTCACGGTAGACCTTTGTCCCCTCTCTCCAGGGGACGGTGGTGTCATCGAGCAAATTGGGTTAACACCCTGTGACAACAGCGAATTCGACCAGCCAACACAACACCGGATCCGTTCATGTGTACACGAGCCTAGCTGGCCAATGATAGTGAGAAAACAGGGCTTGGGATAGGGGAGGAGGGGGGAGGGAAGAAGCAGAGGGTTGAAAGCTCGAGAGAGGCCGGTGTCTGAGAAGCGCCGAGGCACAATGGAGCAATCAATAGGGTAATGAGAGGACACTTTATCGAATTATCGATGCGGTCAACACAGGCGTCGGACACTTTGCGTACCTCCAGTCAATGAACGCCAAGTCGGGCACTGGTTTTGCTTCTCGAATCAAGGCATCTTCTCTCCCTCGGTGCAGATAGGACTCTGGCCATTGTCACTTCGTTGAGCTCAGTTGCCCTTGACACTTTCGGCCGTTAATGTCTCCCGGGACACGCGATAAATTCAACTCGAACGCACGTCACGTTCTAAGTGCCAAGTGCCTGGTTCTTCGCTCCCGGTACCCATTCCCGCGGAAATACAATAACGACCAGTTCTTGCGCGATTCCAGCGCGCCATTGTCCACATCCACGAACGGGCCTTTTTGCTGTGCATGCCGCAACCGGTCGCTCCGGCTGCACAATGGGAAACATCGGTTCGCAAAGCTGAAGATAATTCGCTAATTCTTAACTCGAGGTACAAATTACAGACACTGCTTGACTGGAGAGAGATTTCGAAAGTGGGTTCTTAATTTCTTGTATCAAGTATCAAAAGCGATAGTGTTTTTTACTTTGGGGACTACTGAAATTGTAACGAGGGGTTGATTACTTGATTTTTTGGGGTGGGCCAGATTTCAAGATTGTGAGGGATTGCAAGATGGAGAAAGATTGCATAGGGTGCATTCTTTTTCAACTCAGCGCACCTCGAATTTTCAACCTTTACGTGTGCAACTTTCAACCCTTCTGCAAACTTGGCCCTATATGTCCAAATTTTTGAGGTAAAACTTTTCACCACCATAATGCATGGTTATCGAGATATCGGTCATGGAAGTTTCACCACTTTCATGCACTGAGCATTTTTCATTCGCACATTGTAGAGGAAAGTAGGGGAAAGTAGGGGAAAGTTGCCTAAGACGGGCTACCTCTTAAGACGGGCCACCCTTAATATTTTTGTATAAAAATATTGCATTTATTACATATGTAAGAAGATTAGGGTGGTCCAACTTTTTTTCCGAATTTTCAAGCCCCCAAATTTTTTCGAATCCACAAAAAAAATGATTGCGTTTTTTTTGCTGAAAAAAATGATATTTAGGCCCCATGAAGTTTAACACGTATTTTCCATAAGAAAAAATTACGTTTTTGTAAATTTTATTCAGAATCGACAATATTAGGTGAATTAAGTTGAAACTCAACATTTCTCTTCACAATTAGCCATAGAATACGAATCAAAAATTACTTTTTAAATACAACCCCCAAAAATCTGTTTTATAGGGTTATAAAAACCCGTAAAAATGTCACAATTAGCCATAGAATACGAATCAAAAATTACTTTTTAAATACCACCCCCACAAATCTGTTTTAAAGGTTCATAAAAAACCCTAAGTGTCCCAATTAGCCATAGAATACGAGTCAAAAATTACTTTTTAAATACCACCCCCACAAATCTGTTTTATAGGGTCATAAAAAAACCCTAAGTGTCCCAATTAGCCATAGAATATAAATCAATAATTACTCTTTAAATACCACCCCCACAAATCTGTTTTATAGGATCCCAAAGAAACTCTAAAAGTGAAAAATTGTGTTTCACGAGTTTCTGGCGCTAATTATGATTTTTTTGCGGTTTTTTAAACACAAATTGTCGCTAATACATAAAATACTTTCTACTGATAATTTGATGTTTCTAAAATTGTTAAAACAATTTATTATTGTTTATATCAATTTTCTCTTAGAATAGCAAAGTTGCGGTTTTTTCCGAATTTTCCGAATAACAAAGTTGCGGTTTTTTCCGAATTTTTCAACATTTTTTCAACTTTTCAGTTAGAGCGAAGCAATAATCAATTAAAGCCAACAAAAATAATTGTTCAAACAATTTATTATTAATTATAACAATATTCTTTTAAAATAATGCCATAGTTTTTTCTAAAATTTTCTGCTTTTTGCCCACTTTTTAATAAGAGGTAATAATTAATTCAAGTTAACAAACCTAATTGTTTGAACAATTTACTATTATTTTAATAATACTCTCTTTGCATAATGCTAGAGTCTTTTTGTCCACTTTTTGCTTAGAGTGAGGTAATATTTAATACAATTTAGCGAACATAATTTTTTAAACCTATCATTATTGTTTCTAAGTATCTTCTTCTATATTAATGCTAGACAGTTGCGGTTTTTTCTGAAATTTATAACTTTTTGTCCACTTTTCACTTAGTGAGGTAATAATTAATGCAAGTTAACAAACATAATTGTTTACACAATTTATCATTATTTATAACAATATTCTTTTAGAATAATGCTAGAAAGTTGCGATTTTTTCTAAAATTTTCCATCATTTGTCCACTTTTCAATTAGAGTGAGGTAAAAATTATGTCATGTTAACAAACATAATTGTTTAAACAATTAATTATTATTTTAAATAATATTATGTTATAATTAATTATTTGTTTATAACAATATTATGTTCAGTTAATTATTTGGTTTTAATAATGTTATAATCAGTTAATTATGTGATTGAGGCCTTTTTGATCCCTCGTCGATCAATTAACTGGTTATAACAATGTTATAATGAGTTAATTATATGATCAAAGCCTTTTTGACCTCTCATCGATCTCATCGATAACAACATATTTTCTCCAGGGAAGGAGAGGGGGGCAGAAATGATAGTAAAAAGTGTCATTTACAGACTCACTCCACCCATTGTCCGGTAAACGTTTTTTTGTAACAAGGAGACTCTTATCAAACATCCGGAGCAAAGAAAAGTGGAAATTTTTAATTATCGGAAAAGCCCTAATTTATTTCGTGGGCCACTTTTTCCAAAAAGTAGGAATTTTGCATTTTTGCAACCGTCTTTTTTCTAAGTAAACTGTTATTTTTAACTGATCCTCCGGTCCAGTAAACGCTTTTTTGTAAAACGAAACTCTTATCAAACATCCGGAGTGAAGAAAAGTGGAAATGTTTAATTATCAGGAAAGCTCTGATTTATTTCGTGTGCCAGTTTTTCCAAAATGTGGAAATTTTGTATTTTTGCAACCGTTATTGCTTTTGTTGAAAGTTAACTGATATTTTTGACTAATCCTGCGGTCCAGTAAACACTTTTTTGTAACAAGGAGGCTCTGAGTGAACATCCCCCGCAAAGAAAAAGGGAGAATTTTAATTATCGCGAAAGCCCTGATTTATTTCGTGTGCCAGTTTTTCCAAAAAGTTGAAATTTGGCCATTTTTGCAACCGTTGTTGCTTTTTTCTAAGCAAACTGATATTTTTAACTGATTCTGCGGTCGTGAAAACGTTTTTTTGTAACAACAAAACTCTTGTTAAACATCCGGAACAAAGAAAAGTGGAAATTTTTAATTATCAGGAAAACCCTGATTTATTACGTGGGCCTCTTTTTCCAAAAAGTTGAAATTTGGTGATTTTTGCAACCGTTGTTGCTTTTTTCTAAGCAAACTGATATTTTTAACTGATTCTGCGGTCGTGAAAAAGTTTTTTTGTAACAACAAAACTCTTATCAAACGTCCGGAGCAAAGAAAAGTGGAAATGTTTAATAATCAGGAAAGCCCTGATTTATTTTGTGTACCAGTTTTTCCAAAAAGTGGAAATTTCGCATTTTACAAACGTTGCTGCTTTTTTTAAAGTAAACTGATATTTTTAACTGATCCTGAGGTCCAGTAAACGGTTTTTTGTAACAAGAAGACTCCGAGCAAACATCCCTTGCAAAGAAAAAAGAAAATTTTGAATTATTGAGAAAGTCCTGATTTATTTCGTGGGCCACTTTCTCCAGAAATAAGGAATTTTTATTTTTGCAACCGTTATTGCTTTTTTCTAAGTAAACTGATATTTTTAACTGACTTTGCGGTCGTGTAAACGTTTTTTTGTAACAACAAAACCCTTTTTAAACAACCGGAGCAAATAAAAGTAGAAATTTTTAATTTTTGGGAAATTCCTGATTTATTTCGTAAATTTTTACTCGGAGAATTAGTTTGTTGCATTTTTACTCTGAAAAAATTTTGTTCCCTTTTTACTCGGAAGATTTATTTGTTCCCTTTTTACTACGAAAAATTTATATTATTATTACTATTATCATTATTATTATTATTATTTACCGCAAAAGATCGGACATATGGGGCTACAAAATAGCAAAGTTTCGAGAGAATCGGTGAGGCTTGAAAATTCAAGGTGCGCTGAGTTGGGAAAGAATGCTTCATATAAAAAAAACGAAGTGTTATTATTTTTACCCTAATTTCGGTGTGATATTTACCTGCAACAAAAATTAACTTTACTGGGTAAATTTTACCCAAACATCGGTTAACTTTTTTTATTTCATGACAGCACATATATTTTGAAAGACGTTTTGTCTGAATTAAAACTTATCCCTCTATAAAATTGCCTGGAACATATTTTATCCTTAGTTTTTTCTGTGTGGCGAAGATTTCAGAAGATTAACAAATACTGCAAGAAGATAGTTAAAGATTGCAAAAGATTGCCCAAGATAGCATGAGATTGCACAAAATTGTACGAGATTGCATAGGATTGCACAGAGATTGCAAAATTGTTTGGTTCTGCTCGGAATTGCAGAAAGATTGCATAGTCACTGCAAGAGATTGCATGGGATTGTTTGAAATTGCAAACAGATTGAAATTTTGTATGGGATTGGACGGAATTTCACAGAAATTGCACAAGATTGCATAGGGATTGCATAGGATTGCTTCCGAGTTAATTTAAATTCATAAGGATTGCATGGGATTGCACCAGATTGTATAGGATTGCACTCAACTTTTTGGCAATGCATAGTCTTTATGCATAAGTTTTTATTGTATGGGATTGCACCAGATTGTACGGGATTGCATAGAGATTGTACAGAAATTGCAAGATAGCATAGAATTGCATAAGATTGCATACAGAATTCCAAGATTGCATGGAATTGCTTAAGATTGCATACAAATTGCAATGTTGTATTGAATTGCACAGAAAATGCAGGATAGCATAAATTTGCATGAGATTGCATGCCGATTGCAATATGGTATGAATTTGCACTAATATGGGATTACATGAGAGAGCATAGAGAGGATTGCCCTAAATTGTATTGGATTTCACTCAATTTGATGGAAGTTCGTAGAAATTGCATGGTATTGTACTAAATTGTATGGGACTGCATAGAGATTTCCAGATTGCATGAAATTGCATAGAGATTGCATTATTTACATAGAGATCGTATAGAATTGCATAGAGATTTCATGAAATTGCACAGAGATTGCATGTGTTTGCGAAGAGATTTCATGAAATTGCATAGAGATTGCATTGAATTGCAAAGAGATTGCATGTAATTGCATAGAGATTGCATGTAATTGCATAGAGATTGCATTATTTACATAAAGATTGTATAGAATTGTATAGAGATTTCATGAAATTGCATAGAGATTTCATGAAATTGCATAGAGATTTCATGAAATAGCATAGAGATTGCATAGAGATTTCATGAAATTGCATAGAGATTGCATGAAATTGCATAGAATTTCATAGAGACTGCATGGAATTTCACAGAGATTGCATGGAATTACATAGAGATTGCATCATTTACATAGAGATTGCACGGAATTGCATAGAGATTTCATGAAATTGCATAGAGATTGCATGTGTTTGCATAGAGATTTCATGAAATTGCATAGAGATTACATGTATTTACATAGAGATTGAATGAAATTGCATAAAGATTGCACGAAATTGCATAGAATTTCATAGGGACTGCATGGAATTTCATAGAGATTGCATGGAATTGCATAGAGATTGCATGAAATTGCACAGAATTTTATAGAGACTGTATGGAATTTCATAGAGATTGCACGGAATTGCATAGAGATTGCATGGAATTACATAGAATTTCATTGAGACTGCATGGAATTTCATAGAGATTGCATGGAATTGCATAGAGATTGCATGGAATTGCATAGAAATTGCATTATTTACATAGAGATTGCATGTGTTTGCATAGAGATTTCATGAAATTGCATAGAGATTGCATGGAATTACATAGAATTTCATTGAGACTGCATGGAATTTCATAGAGATTGCATGGAATTGCATAGAGATTGCATGGAATTGCATAGAAATTGCATTATTTACATAGAGATTGCATGGAATTGCATAGAGATTTCATGAAATTGCATAGAGATTGCACGTGTTTGCATAGAGATTTCATGAAATTGCATAGAGATTGCATGGAATTACATGGAGATTGCATGAGATTGCACAAAAATTGCAAGATTGTATATGCGCAGGTGGAAAAATTCTATAGAATTTTATGTAGAATGCATTCTATAGAATTCTCACAAGAATTCTAATCTTTCTATAGAAACTTGACAAGAATTCTACAAGAATTCTAGACCAATTTCAATAGAAGTTTATATGAAACTTCCGTATTGTCAAATTCTTATGAAAATTCTATAGAAAGACTAGAATTCTGTAAAATCTCTACAGAAATTTGAGTAGAATTCTATATAAAGGATTATATTGGATTATATTCTATATAAAGGATCTATATTGAGGATTCTATATAAAGAAATTTGACTACAACACTTGTGAAGACTCTATAGAAGTTGGAGTAGAATTCTGGCGAGGATTCTATAGAAATTCGACTAAAATTCTTGTGAACACTTTATAGAAATTTGAGTAGAATTCTGATCAGGATTCTATAGAATGCATTCTACATAATTTCTATAGTATTTTTCTATCTGGGTGATCGAACAAAATTGCACAAAATTCCATGCAGAGAGTACACCAAATTCCACCAGTAATTCTACACAATTTCTATAGTATTTTTCTACTTGGGTGATTGAACAAAATTGCACAAGATTGCACTCAGAGAGTACACCAAATTCCATAAGTAATTAACCCCTCCAATTGTAATAATACTTCGTAAAATATTCTAAGTTAAACATTCTAAGTAATAATACTTTAAAAACATTCTAAAGTTAAAATTCTACAACTGACTGCTAACCAGATTAAATAGTATACTAATCCTTTTGATTATTTATTTATTTATTCAATTATTTATTTATTTGATTAGTATACTATCAGAAAAGTACTATATACTATAAAACGTTCTATATAGTTTTCTTGAACAGCTGACATCTTCCTCACAAAAGAACCCTCTCAGCAAAGACCCTCGATTTTGTCTTATGTCTGAATTGATTCTCCTTTCGAATCACAATCTGGAAGCCAATAAAAACCCTTTACTTTTCTATCTAATCTGTAAAATGTCGATAAAAAATAGAGCTCAGATCATGCATCAAGGAGATATTAATCCCTTTGATGCTTTTCTTATAAAATACAATGCAACAAAAAATACAAGTGAGTCGTTAGGAAATCCACTTGAGTGAGTGGGCTTACTGCGGCTACTTTAATAGGGGCATCTGTGGGCAGGTACTTTTACAGACTCGCTCCACATATAATTCATGTCAGTTTGACTCGATTTCTTTCCCCGCGATATATCGAATCGTTTCTCGATGGACGCGTGTGCGTAAAAATCGAGAACACTCGGCAACCCGCTCGTTCGGTTGTAATTGCCGGTCGGTCTTCGGTATTCTTATCTGCTCCGGGCTGCCAAGTCTCGTCTTGTCCGTTCGTGAAGCTTGTCCGATTGACCGCGTCTGCATATGCACGATATGGCACGAATGAGTTATGGTACCAATTCCTGAATTTGCATAGCGTCTCATTATGAATCACCGAAGATGAAGATGGAATTGGAACCATTATTCCAATTCCAAGTTTGCCTGGAGCGGGAAAACTTGATCCGGTGTTATCTGCTCCGAGGTTAGATGAATTGTAGAAAGTCTTCTTTTCCAAAATGATAAAATCCGTTTCGTTGGCATCTTGCGTCATCATAACACGGAAGACAACTTTTTTGCCGCTTAGTCAAGCTTTTATCGAATCGTAAGCAATTTTTCTATGTTTTACAAGAAAGATTTACTCTCTAAATCTGAATTAGTAGTTTTCTACTAATGAAATAGTGCCGAATCGTTTACCAATTGCTTTAGTAAGCATTTATACTAATTAATGGTAGAAAACTACTAATTCACTTAGTAAGGCGTACTAAATAAATTAGTAACACTTACTAAGTGAATTAGTAGTTTTCTACCATTAATTAGTTCACTTAGTAAAGCTGACTAAATAAATTAGTAACCCTTACTACGTGAATTAGTAGTTTTTTAGAATTAGACTACTAATTCACTTAGTAAGGCTTACTAAATAAATTAGTAACCCTTACTACGTGAATTAGTAGTTTTCTACCATTAATTAGTTCACGTAGTAAAGCTGACTAAATAAATTAGTAACCCTTACTACGTGAATTAGTAGTTTTTTTAGAATTAGACTACTAATTCACTTAGTAAGGCTTACTAAATAAATTACTTTTTACTTACCCTTACTACGTGAATTAGTAGTTTTCTACCATTAATTAGTTCACTTAGAGAGGCCTAATAAATAAATTAGTAACCCTTACTACGTGAGTTAGTAGCTTTCTACCATTAATTAGTAGTTTTCTACTAAAAATTAGTAGAAATGCTTACTAAAGCAATTGCTAAACGATTCGGCACTATTTCATTAGTAAGAAAATACTAATTCAGATCTAGAGAGTACGCATACATATGCGTGAATCTTAAATTTGATTTAAAACGTTGATAAAGAATATTTAGCATATAAATATTTGTACAAAAATATGAAAAATAATCGAAATGGATACTAAAACATAATTAAAAATATAGGTAATAGTTTATATTATGTTATTTACGTCAGTATGTATACGAAATTATTTAATCTTAGTTGTCCAATCATGGAAGTATCCCCGGTCATTGTTTATTATTTATTAATGATAGGAATTATTAAATAAATTATTTATTTAGTGAATACAAAAAAATTAAATACCTTTAAATTACAAAAACACTTTGACAAATATGATATCTGAAATTGTAATTGAATTCTCCGAATTATTTAAATCAAATTATCGAATTTGAATTGACAAACCGAATTTTAGATGAAGTTCTTTAATTTAATGAAGTTTTGAAATATATCTAGATTTTTAAAAATATTCTTAAACAAATATCTAACAAAATTTGTATGAAACCTTTTTGTTCGTTCGAAATTTTTTTAAATTAATGCTATGAAAATTAACAAATTAATCGTAATATATGAAAAAAATCACTAAATCTCCAGAAATATTCAACAAAAAACAAAGAATTTTCCTTGATTTTGGAGTAAAAATTATCTACAAAGAAAATTAACTTCACAGGATAAAATTTTACCCAAATAATCAAGATAATTTTTTTTTACTTTTCTATGGTAAATTTTTTTTAAGAAAGTTTTTTTGAAAGGAAGACGTAAAGTTGTCTGATTGAAAATGTATTTCTCTAAAAAAATATCTGCAACTTTACCCTTAGTTTTTTGCTGTAAAAAAAAGACTATAAAAATAGAAAAATGACTTAGCGTCCCTAAGATTTCAAATCCCACAATCCGGATCCAGAGCGAAAAAAGAAAGCAAAAAGAAATCGACAGAAAATCCTACTTTTCTTAAATAGCTGACATCTTTCTCACAGAAGAATCCTATCAGCAAGGATAGGGTTCTTTTTTTCAGGAAAGGATGATCAGTTTTACTGTTTTCACCTTTTCGAGAAAAGGTAAAAACCCTTAGTTTTTTTTCTGTAAAAGAAAACTATAAAAATAGAAAAATGACTTAGCGTCCCTAAGATTTCAAATTCCACAATCCGGATCCAGAGCGAAAAAAGAAAGCAAAAAGAAATCGACAGAAAATCCTACTTTCTTTAAATAGCTGACATCTTCCCCACAGAAGAACCCTCTCAGCAAGGAGAGGGTTCTTTTTTTCAGGAAAGGATGATCAGTTTTACTGTTTTTCGGCACTTTTTTCTTGTTGATTTAGGGATTTTCTGATTTTTCGATAACTTTTCAAGCAGAGGGTGGTCAATTTGACTGCTTTTCGGAACTTTTTTTTTGTTGATTTGGCGATTTTGCGATATTTTGTCAATTTTTCAAGCAAAGGGTGGTCAATTTTACTGTTTTTCGGCACTTTTTTCTCGTTGATTTAGGGATTTTGAGACTTTTCGACAATTTTTCAAGCAAAGGGTGGTCAATTTTACTGTTTTTCGATACTTTTTTAAATTGATTTAGGGATTTTGCGATTTTTCGACAATCTTTCGAGCAAAGGGTGGTCAATTTTACTGTTTTCCGGCACTTTTTTTGTTGAGTTAGGAATTTTTCGACTATTCGACAATTTTTCAAGCAATGGGTGGTCAATTTTACTGTTTTTCGGCACTTTTTCCTAGTTGATTTAGGGATTTTGCGATTTTTCGATAACAAGACGTCGCTTTTTACGTCGTTTATGAAATTTTTTTCTACGACGTTTTCGACGTTACTTTTTTAAATACGGTATTACGAAGGATTTCAAAAGATTGTAGGGATTTTGAGAAATATTAAGGATTGCTTAAGTGTTACTCTCTCAGCAAGGAGAGGGTTCTTTTTCTCAGGAAAAAAAGGATCGAACAGGGGAAAAGGTAAAGATGCAGCCTGAAGGGATAGATGGACGATTGTCCAAGATAAGGGGAGATGACAGGTAAACCGGACGGAGTGGGCCGAGTGGAAAGGCTGCTCAGACTGAAATGTCAATCCTCCGGTGAAGAGGTATCTTCTGATAAGAATCACTATCATTTTTGTAAATGATCAGAAATATCCCAGGAGTCGAAATCAATTGGATGTAGACATCAGCTTCAAGAACAAGGTGATTTCAATAGCCGGTAAGGTGAGGTCTCACTCTGGAGAAAAAAGTGCGACTCTCGACCGCATGATCTAGTAGCGAGCTGAAACTGGGTACTTCTGGACTTACGCTTTCTTCTATTATCCTCGAAGGAAGGTGGAATCGGTTCTTGATAGTGGCACGACTGGATCTCGAGCCTCGCGGCTGGAACAGCATCAGCAGCGGGAGCATCGGAAGCAGCATCCACCACCACTCGAGGCAGCATCAGTCCCGTCTCTTCTCTCGTGGTTAGTCCTCGATCTCCCCCCCCCCTCTCACTGATTGTTGCCCACTCTCCTTCTCTCTCCCTCCCGCTCCTCTCTCTCTCTCGTTTGAGTCTCTTTAGTTTTGCGCGCTACCTGCCTACCTTGTGGTATCATATGTGAGGTTTGGGGTGAAGGGTACAGAGGGACTTTGAGTATAGCTATGGTGTGGTATGGCATGGCATGGTTGTCTCCTCTACCCATACGATCTTACAGCTCGATTCTTCGCGTGTCTCCAGCAGCCGCGGCACCAAGGTGTGCGTCGCGTTGTGTTTCTTCGGGAAAGTGTGTGTCCAGGTCCCCCTGCCCTCTGTGTTGGTGCGTGTCTGTCAGTGCCCAAGAGCTGGCTCCCTTCCTCCGTCGCCACACTCCACCTCCTCCTCCTGAGCCTCTACCTACCTCCTTCTCTCTACCTACCTACCTGCCGGCCCGGCCCGACACACATGTGTATGTGTACCTTAGTCTTCAGTGTAAGATCTGAACCAGCGGAGAACGCACGGCTATTGTTATATCATTATCTTTCCCGTCCTCGCAGGTCGTAAAGCCCGCGTAAACCCGCCACGAGTGCGACGGGAATCGCGTAGACTAAAGGGACCAGGTGTCACCTTCGGTGTACTCCAAATTTCCATCCCTCACGAGGAACCAAGTGCGCGGGTGAACACGTGGGGGATATTGCGTGACCTTGGACGTCACAACTTGGCGTGACATCTTCCCGCAATAGCTTGGCGTGACCTTGGTCGTGATAACTTTGCGTGACATCTTCCCCTAATATGTTGGCGTGGCAACCTCCCCTGATATCTTGGCGTGACATCGCCCCCTGATATCTTGGTGTGACGCGTGACATCTTCAGTGACCTTGGATCTCTGAGTGTCAGGCCCCAAAAGGAACCTGTAGGAGTTTATCAGTAGTTCTTTATCAGGAGTTCTTCACCTGTGTTCTTCATCTGTTTCTCTTCACTTGTGTACTTCATCTGTTGTTCTTCACCTGTGTACTTCATCTGTTGTTCTCCACCTGTGTTATTCAACTGTTGTTCTTCATCCGTTATTTATCTGGCGTTTCTCATCAGGATTTGTACCTCTGAGGGAATCTACTTTGTGATCCAGAGGAATTCATCATCAGAATTTGTACCTCTGAAGAAATCTACTTTGGGATCCAGAGGAATTCTTCATCAGGATTTGAACCTCTGAAGGAATCTACTTTGGGATCCAGAGGAACCATCTTCATCAGAATTTTTACCTCTGAAGGAGTCTGCTTTGGGATCCAGAGGAATTCTTCATCAGGATTTAAACCTCTGAAAGAATCTACTTTGGGATCCAGAAGAACCATCTTCATCAGGATTTGTACCTCTGAAGGAATTTACTTTGGGATCCAGAAGAACCATC
>JBAGKK010000475.1:259816-273592 GCA_037177015.1 Euceroptres primus | reverse complement strand
TTCATCAGAATTTGTACCTCTGAAAGAATCTACTTTGGGATCCAGAGGAATTCTTCATCAGGATTTGTACCTCTGAAAGAATCTACTTTGGGCTCCAGAAGAACCATCTTCATCAGGATTTGTACCTCTGAAGGAATTTACTTTGGGATCCAGAAGAACCATCTTCATCAGAATTTGTACCTCTGAAAGAATCTACTTTGGGATCCAGAGGAATTCTTCATCAGGATTTGTACCTCTGAAGGAATCTACTTTGGAATCCAGAAGAACCATCTTCAGCAGGATTTGTACCTCTGAGAGAATCTACTTTGGGATCCAGAGGAATTCTTCATCAGGATTTGTACCTCTGAAGGAATCTACTTTGGGATCCAGATGAAGCTTCTTCATCAGGATTTGTTCCTCTGAAGGAATCTACTTTAGGATCCAGAGAAAGCTTCTCCAAAGCTGTGTATCATCTTGGATCTCACTCTCATCAGGCCCCGTTTGTGTCCTCAACTGGACCCTTGCGTTTCGGACGCCGATGACGAAAATAAGACAGGTGGACCGTTTCTCAACAAGATACTGAGCAGGTTTAATAACGAGGCTCTCGTTTGACGTCTAATTAAATCGATTAGACTTTGGGGTTAATTGTTCTGGAACGCCAGGCTTGTCTCTGATACGCGAACGACACAGGAGTTGGCCCGTCGCTGCTCGGTCGAGACATCGACCGTGTGAGACTGCTTCTATCGTTCATGGAGCGCTGATGAGAATCAGAGAATTTCTACCTGGAGATGAAGGGAATTTAAAAAAAGGGCGACGAGTGTCCCTCTCAAGATGCTGTTTGTGAAGGCCCTCAGTGCGCAGGAGGAGTGTTTTTTTCTGAGTGTCGGTATCAGTTGGTGATTTTTCTACCATCGGAGACGTGGTGATTTTTCTAACATCGGACGTTGTGCTTTTTCTAAAATCTGAAACGTGCTTTTTCTAGCACCGGAGACGTGGTGCTTTTTCTAACATCGAACGTGGTGCTTTTTTGTCGTGAGGATACGAGATTTGTGATATTCGGGCAGCTTCTTCTGATAAGGAGGGAAAGTGTGGAAGATACATTTCCTGCTCCCTGAGGAGCTGCTCCGTAGAGTGGAACGGATGCTGCAAAGGATTTGTGATGCGAAGTGATTTGTGTGACCGGCTCGCTAGTGTGGAAGCCGCTACTTGATCTGACGGTGAGTTTCGTTTACACCTAACACAAATTAGCCCACAAGGATGGTTTAGTTTAGGGGAAAAAAAGCTTCGGTAAGTGGCACGAGTTCGGAAATAACTCTTTCAGTAGAGGATCACTTCTTTCTGAACCGCAACCGCACTTGAACGTGCAACAGTCTTCCGGAAGAAAATCAGGTGCCGAAATGTGAAGTCACGTAAATAATAGATTCCAACTCCTCTTGGAGTGAGATTTATTCTTGGAATTTCGTCTTTTCAGAAGAAACTCAAAATTTGGACTTCTTTGTAGAAGACCAAATTTTGATTTTCTGCCGAAAAGACGAAATTTTTATCTTCTGTGGAGAAGACCAAATTTTTTCTGGGGAGAAGATCAAGTTTTTATCTTCTGTGGAGAAGACCAAATTTTTATCTTCTGGGGAGAAGACCAAGTTTTGATCTTCTGTGGAGAAAACCAAATTTTTATCTTCTGTAGAGAAGACCAAATTTTTATCTTCTGGAAAGAAGACAAAATTTTCATCTTCTGCAGAGAAAACCAAATTTTGATCTTATGGAAAGAAGGACAAATTTGTATCTTCTGCAGAGAAGACCAAATTTTAATTTTCTACAAAGAAAACCCATCTTTAGTATTGTGCAGAGAAGAGCAAAATATTGTTTTAGTTTTTTCTATCTTCGGGAGATATCGGGTATATATTGGTTTTTGGGTGACAAAGAGAGAAACTGGAAGACCGAAGAAGTGATAATTTTCACTTTAGTCGTGAGGCTCTTTCGTATAGTGAGAGCCTTAGGGAAGTTGAAGTGTTCACATATATCTAGAATTTCTGCAAATCGTCTCGGATATTAAAACTTCCTCTTGATATATTCTCGAAAATCAGTTTTATCTTGGAAAAGTTTTGTAAGACAGAAATTTATCTGAGGTAACATTTGGAAAAATGAGACATTGCCTCGAAAATATTTCGGGAAATCCTGAAGATCGGGATCTTGTCACAGAAATGATTTAGCTTAGGGAAAATTTTGGACCAGGAGCAATTATTTTGATTTTAACACAGCATTTTCTTCTTATTGATTTAGGGATTTTGCGATTTTTCGACAATTTTTCAAGAAAGGGTGGACAATTTTACTGTTTTTCGGCACTTTTTCCTAGTTGATTTAGGGATTTTGCGATTTTTCGATAGCTTTTCAAGCAAAGGGTGGTCAATTTTACTGTTTTTCAGCACTTTTTTCTGGTTGATTTAAGGATTTTGCGATTTTTCGACAATTTTTCAAGCAAAGGGTGGTCAATTTTACTGCTTTTCGGCACTTTTTTCTTGTTGAGTTAGGGATTTTGCGATTTTTCGACAATTATTCAAGCAAAAGATGGTCAATTTTACTGCTTTTCGATACTTTTTTCTTGTTGATTTAGGGTCGCGCTTTTCGATCCCAAAACAAGACGTTGCTTATTACGTCATTTTGACATTTTTTTCTACGTCATTTTCTACGACGTTTTCGGCGTTACTTTTTTTAATACGGTATTGCAAAGGATTTTAAAAGGCTGCAGGGATTTTGAGAAATATTAAGAATTGCTTGAGCGTTACAAATGAGATTTCAAGGATTACAAAAGAATTAAAAGTGAGAAACATGTAGCAACTTTTGTAAGTTACCCAAAAAGGTTTCTTGGATAAATAAATACATTTCAGTTCAGATTAGTTCAGTTCAGTGCAGTTCATTTCAGCGCAGTTAAAATCTTGCCACAAAAATGGTTTAGTGTAGGGAAAATTTTGGACCAGGGACAATTATTTTGACTTTGGTACGGCACTTTTTCCTTGTTAATTTAGTGATTTTGCGATTTTTCGACAATTTTTCAAGCAAAGGGTGGTCAATTTTACTGTTTTTCGGCACGTTTTCCTTGTTGATTTAGAGATTTTGCAATTTTTTAACAACTTTTTAAGCAAAGGGTGGTCAATTTTACTGTTTTCCAGCACTATTTTCTTGTTGATTTAGGGATTTTGCGATTTTTCCACAATTTTTGAAATAAAGGGTGGTCAATTTTATTGTTTTTCGGCATTTTTTCTTGTTGTTTTAGGAATTTTCCGATTCTTCAACAACTTTTCAAGCAAAGGGTGGTCAATTTTACTATTTCTTAGAATTTTTTTCTTGTTGATTTAGAGATTTTGCGATTTTTCAACAACTTTTCAAGCAAAGGGTTGACAATTTTACTATTTCTCAGAATTTCTTTCTTGGTGATTTAGGGATTTTGAGATTTTTCAACAATTTTTTAAGCAAAGGGTGGTCAATTTTTGTAATTTAGGAATTTTGGACCAGGGACAATTATTTTGACTTTGGTACAGCACTTTTTCTTTGTTGATTTAGGGATTTTTCGATTTTTCGACAATTTTTCAAGCAAAGGATGGTCAATTTTACTGTTTTTCAGCACTTTTTTCTTGTTGATTTAGGGATTTTGCGATTTTTCCACAATTTTTAAAATAAAGGGTGGTCAATTTTATTGTTTTTCGGCATTTTTTCTTGTTGATTTAGGAATTTTCCGATTCTTCAACAACTTTTCAAGCAAAGGGTGGTCAATTTTACTATTTTTTAGAATTTTTTTCTTGTTGATTTAGAGATTTTGCGATTTTTCAACAACTTTTCAAGCAAAGGGTTGACAATTTTACTATTTCTCAGAATTTCTTTCTTGGTGATTTAGGGATTTTGAGATTTTTCAACAATTTTTTAAGCAAAGGGTGGTCAATTTTTGTAAGTTACCCAGAAAGACTTCTCGGAGAAATAAATACATTTCAGTTCAGACTATTTACCAATTTAATTTCATTTAGTACAGTTCATTAGTGCAGTTCATTTCAGTGCAGTTCAGATCACTTCAGTTCAGTTCAGTTTAGAATTTAAAAAATCCAAGAGATTTCAAAGTATATTCCAGATTTAAATCCAATATTATTAAATTGTTAAAATGAAATAATGGAAGAAATGAAATCAAATAAAATTAAGAAGATAGCTGTCGTTTTATCTCTTTGAAGCAAACCTTTTCCTGAATAAAAATGGATATGTGACATCGAAGGAACGAGCATAGGATATTCAGGAATGTGGATCTTGTCCGTTATCTCGATTGCTATAGAGCTACGAAGTGAACATGAAGTACAAGACACTCGAGAGCTGAAAAGAGTTTTAAGTGGTACATTTGATCAATCCAATCTGAAATTCCTACGATCCGATTGGTCTAAATAGTGTGTAAAACAATATTTGCAAATCAGACGACAAGCGTTTGAATCGAATGGACATTTGTGTCAAATGTCCTGTCGAACTTGTCATGAGAAAGAAACGATGATGGATGTCGTTTGGCCACAGCTCTGTTCGCTCATTTTAATTGGAGTAACCGACCACCGATCAAAGAAAAAAAAGAAATAGATCCAAAGAAAGAAAGAAATAAAAAAATAGATCCAAAAAAAGAAATAGATTCAAAAGAGAAATAAATCCAAAAAAAAAAGAAATAGATCCAAGAAAAGAAATAGATCCAAAAGAAGGAACAGATCTAGAAAAAAAAACATGTTAACAAGAAGATAAGTTAATCTCTGAACGTTATTTTGAGTGGATTTCAATCAGCATAAAAGATTATCATTGTTGAATTATATTTCCTTCGTTTTTCAAAACTATACTACCTTGAAAATGAAATAAATTTACAAAGGAGAAATTCGACAAATAAAACTAAAACACATGATAGGTTATGTTTAAGTGTCCTTGCACGGTACTAGAAAAATTGTGGCGGGAAATTTAAATTTAAAAAGTCTACGAACAAAATTAGAAAGGAAATTTTTACAAATTCCGGATTCTTGAATTCTAAACATTCTTCTTGAAAACTCGAGGCATAAGTGACTATTCATTAACCAATAAAACGTCAATGAACGTTGAGACGTAGTAGTGACTGAAGGAAAATTTAAATTAACAATAAGTAATGAGGAATTTATAATTGTGAATATTTCCACTCGACTGTTAGACAATATACGTGCAATAAAAAAAAACAAATCGGTTTTCAATACAGCAGTCGAGCACTTGGATACATAAAGTTCTACATGTGTGTTCAAAGTTATAAAAAGGTGATAGTTGCGTCACTGATTATTCGTTTTGTTATCACCTCTTCAAAGTAAATCAGTACGATTTTAAATAGATTTTAAATAAAATCCATTCACCTGGAAGTCTCTTTTTTAACTTGAAAAATTTGTTTTCCATTAAAGACTGTTTTACATTTTATAATCTGTTTTCCATTTGAAAATTTGTTTTTTCCATTCAGGAGAAAACACAACTTGTGTTCGCGGGTGAAAGTTTCGCAAAGTCCATCGCGAAATACTGAAGCATCGGTTCTGAAAAAATCATTCATACTGAGCTGAATTTGATCAGATGGAAGTTAATAAAACTTGACTCATTAATTAATGAATAAGCGTGCATGAATTCTGTTCTGAAAGCTCGGTTTTTTAACACAGATAAACTCTTGAGTGTGAAGAACTGATCAGTATTTGCTGAATATGAATATCAAAGCAAATGAAATACAAAGTTGATTCTGTGATTTATTCAGTTTTGCTGAGGTTCGAAATTGAAAATTTTTAAATTTTTTTACTGAGATTCGAAATTTAAAATTTTAAAATTTTTTTACTGAGGTTCGAAGTTTAAAATTTTTACATTTTTTTACTGAAGTTCGAAATTCGTAATTAAGGCTTTTTAGATTTTTTGAAATATTTTTAAGCCACTAAACACTGCTGGTGATTTTTAAAACAAAAATATAAAATTCTGCAATTTAAATTTCGCGGCATAATTTCGATAATATTGTGCAACGACACTTGAACATAACCTTTAATTTTTTTATTTAAAGTTCCGGAATAATTTTCTAAGAATTATGAGAAATAGGACCTTTTGAAATTCAAAAACTCTTTCAATGTTTATTCTAAAATTAACCTTAATTTCCAAATTTAAGTTTCCAAAACTTATCCATAACCGCACTAAAATTTTTTAGGTTTTTCGAGAATCTTGTAGGATCCTTCAAAATCTACAAAACGCTACTAAAATCTTCTAAAATCCTCCAGAATGTTCAAAATTTATCTGATATCTATTTATCTGATATCTATTATCTGATATCTATCCTTCAAAAAATTCCATATGGTCCCATAATCTCCCAAAATCCTTGAAACTCTTTCAAAATCCTCCAGATTCTTCTAAAATCTTCTTATAATTTTCAAAAAATTTTTCGAATCTGTTAGAAGTTTCTTTAATTTCAAACTAATCCGTAATCTTCCAAACTGTCAAAGTCTTTCTTAACTTGAAAGATTTTTTCAAAAAATTTCATGATCAAATCTCATGTTGACGATAAAAGCAAGCAATTTTAACGTACAAAATTTTACTTTGCAAACGAACAATCCACAATGTTGGTTATTTGTTAAAATAATTTGTTTATAACAATTAACTTCACAAGTCAAAAATTTTTTTCCATGCTCCCTGCAAATTAAATACAGGAGATACTGAGCAAAGGAAAAATTTTTTCAAGAAGATAAAAAAGAAAATCGTAAAAATCGACATTTTTTCGGTGTTTAAATTAACATAAAAGTTTAAACAAACAAAAAGTCCAAAATCAGCTATCATAAATCTCTTAAAACTTAAATTTTGAATTTTTCTTTTTAAAAAATCCAAGTTTGTCAAAGAATTGCGTTCTTCAAGTTATTTTGAGCACCGTTTTTTTGTTTACTCAACTGTGGGCTGTGGTCCCTATTATTTTAGAGGTTAAGTATAAGTGGCGTTGCAAGATATTTTCAAAATTGTGGCGCGAAATTTAAATTGCCATATTTGATTCAATCATTTTTAAAATTCCCGATCGTAGATAATCGACTTATAGAAGATAAAATCTAATTCGAAAAATTTGCAAATTCACTCTGACTAAAAAATTTTTTATTTGACAACAAAGTTTAAACTTCCTTTTGTCTAACTTTTCAGTGATACCATTTCTTTTAAAATTTCCAGATTTATTAAAACAGGTCAACAAATCAATGTAATGACTCACTAAAAATAATCAGTAGGTTAGAGTAAGAAAAAAATTGTTTATAATGTTATAAACGAACAATTGAACAAAAGTAATTTTTTCGAGATTCGCAATGATTAGGTATTTTTAATCCATAGACTTTGTACAAAATATGACGCATAATAAAGCACGCTTACAATTAGTTAAGAACAGCTCCTGTTTACCAATTATTTAAACAATTTTTATAAACAAATGCACATTTTGACCTTTTTTCAATGAATAGGCCTAATTTTTTTGTGGAAAGGACTAAAAATGTATTTCCAGGGATTTCTTGACATCATATTTTTCATCATGACAAAAACTGTCAATTATATAAACAATTTTTATAAACAAATGCACATTTTGAACATTTTTTCATGAATAGGCTTCATTTTTTGTGAAAACAACTCAAAATGTTTTTTAGAGACTACTTGCTGTTATATTTTTCACAATGACCATATTTGTTAATTTTATAAACAATTTTTATGAACATATCCACAGTTTGACAATTTTTTCATGGATAGGCTTCATTTTTTTAGCAAAATCGGCTCAAAATGTTTTGACAAAGACGTTTTGCAGTGACATTTTTCATACAGACAATAATTGTTAATTATATAAATAATTTTTATAAACAAATCCACATTTTAACCAATTTTTCATCAGTAGGCGTAATTTTTTTTACGAAATGCAATAGAAATGTTTTTTTAGGGATTCCTTGATATCATATTTTTCATAGTGACAAAAACTGTTAATTATATATAAAATTTTTTTAACAAATGCACATTTTGACCAGTTTTTCATCAATGTCCTTCATTTTCTTGCGGCATCAACTAGAAATATTTTGCAAAAGACCACTTGCTGCCATATTTTTCTCAATGACAATAATTGTTAATTATATAAACAATTTTTATTAAAAAATGCACATTTTACCCATTTTTTCATGAATAGGCTTAATTTTTTTGCAGAATGATCTAGAAATGTCTTTCCACGAACTCCTTGAAATCATATTTTTTAAAGTGACAAAAACTGTTAATTATATAAACAATTTTTATAAACAAAAGCACATTTTAAACATTCTTTCATGAACATGCTTCATTTTTTTTGCGGAATCAACACGAAATGTTTCGCCAAAGACCACTTGCTGCCATATTTTTCATAATGACAATAATTTTTAATTGTATAAACAAATTCTATCTACAAATGCACATTTTCACCATTTTTTCACGAATAGGCTTCATTTTTTATGTGGAATCAACGCAAAATGTTTTGCCAAAGACTACTTGCAGCCATATTTTTCCTAATGCGAATAATTGTTAATTACAAAAAACAATTTTTTTAAACAAATGCACATTTTGACCATTTTTTAATAAATAGGCCTAATTTTTTGCGGAATGAACTAGAAATGTCTTTCCAGGGACTCCTTGATATAATATTTTTCATACTGACAAAAACTGTTAATTATATAAACAGTTTTTATAAACAAATGCACGCTTTGACCTTTTTTTCATGAATAGGCTTCATACTTTTTTGCGGAATCAACTCGAAATGTTTTTCCAAAGACTAGACACTGCCATATTTTTCTAATGACAATAATTGTTAGTTATATAAACAATTTTTATAAACAAATGCACAATCTAACCATTTTTTCATCAATAGGCCTATTTTTTGCGAAATAAACTAGAAACGTCTTTACAGGGACTCCATATTTTTTATAGAGACAAAAACTGTTAATTATATAAACAATTTTTATAGGCAAATGCACATTTTGACCATTTTTGCATGAAAAGGCTTTATTTTTTTGCGGAATCGACTCAAAATGTTTTGCTAAAGAGTTTTTGCTGCAATAGTTTTCCTAATAGCAATAATTGTTAATTATATAAACAATTTTTATAAACAAATGCACATTTTCACAGTTTTTTCATGAATAGGCTCTATTTTTTTTGCGGAATCAACTTTAAAAGTTTTGCCAAAGACTCCTTGCTGGCATATTTTTTATAATCACAAAAATTGTTAATTAAATAAACAATTCTTATAAGCAAATGCACATTTTGACTATTTTTTCATGAATATGCCTAACTTTTCTGCGGAATGAACTAGAAATGCCTTTACAGGGGATCTTTGCTTTTATATTTTTTATAGTGATAAAAACTGTTAATTATATAAACGGTTTTTATAAACAAATGCACGTTTTTACAATTGTTTAATGAATAGGCTTCATTTTTTTTGCGGAATCAACTCAAAAAATCTTATCAAAGACTCCTTGCTGTCATATTTTTCATAGTGACAAAAATTGTTATTTATAAATTAATTAAATGAATATGCTTAATTTTCATTTAAAGAATTAATAACTTTTATCAATTTAAAATATATGGCAGCAAGGAGTCTTTGACAAGACATTTCAAGCTGATACGACGAAAAAAAATGAAGCTTATTTATGAAACAATTGTGAAAATGTGCATTTGTTTATAAAAATTATTAAATTTTTATATAAATGAATGTATTTATATATATGTTTATATAATTACCAATTACTGTAATTATGAAAAATATGGCAACAAGATGTCTTTGGCAAAACATTTTGAGTTGATTCCACAAAAAAATAAAGCCCTTTTCTTGAAAAATAGTGAAAATGTGCTTTTGTTTATAAAAATTGTTTACATAATTAACAGTTTTTGTTACTATGAAAAATATGGTAGCAAGGAGTCCCTGGAAAGACATTTCTAGTTCATTCCACAAAAAAATTAGGGCTATTCATGAATGAATGGTCTAAATGTGCATTTGTTTATAAAAATTATTTATATAATTAACAGTTTTGTAATAATAAAAAATATGACAGCAAGGAGTCATTGGCAAAACATTTTAAGTTGATTCCACAAAAAAAATGAAGCCTATTCATGAAAAAATGGGTAAAGTGTGCATTTGTTTATAAAAATTGTTCAAATAATTAGTTAACAACAGCTATTCTTAACTAATTGTAATCGCACTTTATTATGTCATATTACATACAAAATCTATGGATTTAAAATAGCTCATAATTGCGAATCACTAAAAAATTACTTTTGTTTAATAGTTTGTTTATAACATTATAAACAATTCTTTTTACTCTAACCTACTGAAACTTAGTTTTAATTAGTTATTACATTAATTTATTACCTGTTTTAATAAATTTGAAAATCTTAATAGAAATGGTATCACTGAAAAGTCAGGCAAAAAAAATTTAAAGTTTGTTGTTAAATAACAAATTTTTGTTCAGTCAGAGTGAAATATTCTCAGTCACTCGTTATACCTGGAAGACTTACGGTCATTTCTAAAAAAAAAAAACATCAAAATCTGCGGGGATCGAAAGTAATTAGTTAAAAATATCTATGTACTGTTGGTTAATTTTTCTGGGTAACGATTATAGTAACGTAGTTACTTTTGTAAATAGGTAACGAATTGGTAACTAGTTACATTTTTTTCAGTAACAATAACTATAAATATCGTTACTTTTCTCATTACTTTCGAAATACAGTACAAAATTTTTTTCATTACGATAATCAATATAGTTTATTGCTTTCGGAACGATTTTTTCATTTCCACTATTCGAATGGTGGCGTCATACATATATTTATCAGATTTCTAAAATATAAAAGTAACGATAGTTACTTTTTTGCAAAAGTAACGATAGTTACTTCTTTGCAAAAGTAACAATAGTTACTTCTTTGCAAAAGTAACGATAGTTACTTCTTTGCAAAAGTAACGATAGTTACTTCTTTGCAAAAGTAACGATAGTTACTTCTTTGCAAAAGTAACGATAGTTACTTCTTTGCAAAAGTAACCAAGAAAAAGTTATATTTTGAAACGGTAACAATATCAGTAACTAATTACTTTTTTTCGTGATGTACCAGTAATTTAAAAATTGACTTACCATCCCTGAAAATCTGTTAAGAATTTTACTCTCGGTGGATTTTTGTCCAAAAAGGTTGCTTTTTTCCCCACTTGAGGCGGTTTCAGGTAAAGATCTTGAATTTCGACAGTTTTTCAATAAAATTTGCAGGTCTCGATTTATCGGCGAATTAGAGCGTGTCCATGGGAATAAATGTAGGAAACAGGAAATTTATATCTCAGAAACGGTCTATCTGCACTCGAAGCTGCAAAATCGCAGATTTATCCGAAGAAATGGAGATTTTTTATCGGGGCGGCGATATAGCTTGGAGGGCACTTTTCCATGATAGTTTTTCGCCTTGGAGAAAACCTTATCTCATCGATGAGCTGGAATTTACGAGCCGGCGTAGCAGTTCGCATTCACACCTGCCGTTATGCCTTCACGCGGTGTAAATGCCGCTAAAAGTTCCGCTCCTAGCTTCACGTTAACCGCGAGGGCTCGAAACTCGAATCTAGATTGAAGTAACGTAACAAATGAGGTAATAAATTGTGTGATTGTCGGACGTCGATAGTCATCGTAAGGCTTCGGTGTAGACAGCGGAATAAACATTGTCTAAACGCTTATCTGGTGCACGCAATCGCGGTGGATTATTTCTTGGCTATTCATTGCTGTGTTGAATTCATTTTTCAAAATAAATTTAAAAAATTTAATGAAAAAGTGTTGAAAGTTCAATGTTCAATGTTTAACCAATTTAGACTGAAATATATTTAACAAATTGTGCAGTAGGGTGTAGCGCAAAATACAAATTTCAAAACCGGAAGTTCTCTGAGGTGCCATTTTTTCCGTTTTACCTAGAAAAGAAAAGTGTAAATTTTAAGGACATTTGATACATAATGACGTTATTTTTTGCTTACGAGGGTTATAAGAATTAAAAATTATAAGAATTATAAGAATTAAAAATTATCAAATTGATCTTGTTTTATGAAATAAAATTTGTACCATTTGTACCAATTTGTACCAGTAGACATCGATGCTCTATGTGTTTTATCATTTCCCAAAATTAGAGTCCGATTCATTCGTTATTTTAATAATAAGTCCGCCGAATGTAAACATTATATTTTAATCGCTATTTCAAATATGGCGACAATAATACTACAAAAATTAGAATCAGTATTTTTGTAGTATTGTCTCCACATTTAAAACATGGCGACTGTGTAATCTGTATAATTTTTTTTATTCAGTGGTTACTGTATTACTGTATTATTTTTTTAAATCAGTTTTTACATTCAGTGGACTTATTACTAAAATAATTAATGTAAACATTATATTTTGATCCTTATTTCAAATAGGGCGACAATAATACTACAAAAATTAAAATCAGTATTTTTGTAGTATTATTGTCTCCATATTTGAAACATGGCGACTGTATAATCTGTATAATAATTATCTGTTTTACTTTCAGTGAACTTATTACTAAAATAATGAATGTAAACATTATATTTTAATCGCTATTTGAAATATGGAGACAATAATACTATCTGTTAATATTAATAATTAATAATTAATTAATAATATTATCTGTTTTTACATTCAGCGGACTTATTACTAAAATAATGAATGTGTCGATCTATAATTTTGGGAAATGGTAATAGACATAATAGAAATAGAGCATCGATGCCTACTGGGGTACAAATTTTATTTTGTGACGTAAGATGAATTTGATCATTTTTTATTTTTATAAAAGGGCGTTACACTCTTTCTTATTATATGACGTCATTATGTATCAAATACTCTTCAGTATAATCAAAAAAATTTTTGATGCGCCGCAAAGTCAAAATAAGTAAAAAAAACTCAAAATACACTTTTTTCGATTTACACCACAAATATTAGTCGCAATGAAAAATTATTATTAAAGGTACTTTTTGTCGCTATTTCAAAATAGAGTCAATTTTTCACTTCTTTAAAGGATTTTTTTTCATAATTACCTCCGTTTATTTATAATTTTGCATGTTTATAACAAAATACAAATATTGTCACATTTTTATATACTTTAAATTTATCGCAAGTACAAATATTGTCACATTTTTATATACTTTAAATTTATCGCAAGTACAAATATTGTCATATTATTATGTACTTTAAATTTATCGCAAGTACAAATATTGTCATATTATTATATACTTTAAATTTACTGGAAGTACAAATATTATCACATTATTGTCACTTTATATTATCACAATATTGTCACATCATTTTGCCACTTTAAATCTACCGCGCAAAATTGATGCTTTAGAAATTGAAAAATTAAAAATTAAAAACTTCACATTCATACAATTTCAAAGTGATAACAACCGCGAAGATCAAATCAAGATAGAATCCTTCTAAAATTGGAAACTGTAAATTTTGAAGAGTTTGAAATTAAAAAATGTTTAATTCAAAGTATTCAGTGTTTAATTAATTTTGATTTGTAATATATTTAACAAATTTTTTAGTTTTAAATTTCAATCGTTCAACAATAATACAATTTCAAATTAAAAGTGCTTAGAAATGAACAATTTGAAATTAAAAGTGCTTAGAAATGAACAATTTTAAATTAATAGTGCTTAGAAATGAACAATTTCAAATTAAAAGTGCTTAGAAATGAACAATTTCAAATTAAACGTGCTTAGAAATAAACAATTTGAAATTAAAAGTGCTT
>JBAGKK010000475.1:242976-259341 GCA_037177015.1 Euceroptres primus | reverse complement strand
TATTTCGAGGGCTTCCGGTGCGCTGATTAAAATAATGTATGACATGGGGCAATTATCATACGGGAATCCAAAAAAAAAACTGTTTTGAAAATCGCGGATTGGGGGATGTGCATCCGAAAAATTGTAAAAAGCTAAAAGCTCCAATTCAGTTAAAACTTTTTATTCCCATGTTCCATGCGCTTATTGTGGCAATTATAAAAAATCAAGAATAAATCGGTTTTGAAAATCGCAAATTGGGGGATGTGCATCCAAAAAACTAAAAAAAGCTCCAATTCAGTAAAAACTTCTTATACCCATGTATTTCAGTAAAAAATTAAATACTTGTCCTTTTTTCGACTTAGAGGGGAAATTTAAATAAAAATTTAAATGTTTGGCCTTTCTTGACACAGAGTAGGGATTTCAATTAAATATAAAGCCATTTTCTGACTCAGGGGAGGGGAGAACTTTAATTAAACATAAAGCCTTTTTCTGACACAGAGGGGGGATTTTATTAAATATAAAACCTTTTTCTAACACAGAGGGGGGATTTTAATTAAATATAAATCCTTCTTCTGATACAGAAGAGGAATTTTTTAAAAATATAAAGCCTTTTTCTGACACTGAGGGGGGATTTTCATTAAAACTAAATACTTTTTCTGTCACAGAAGGGGAATTTTAATTAAATGTGAAGCCTTTTTCTGACTCAGAGGGGGAATTTTAATTAAATATAAAGCCTTTTCTGACACAGAGGGGGGATTTAAATAAAATAATTAAATATAAAGCCTTTTCTGACACAGAGAGGGGATTTAAATAAAATAATAAAATATGATATGTGCAATTATCATACATTTACCAAGAAAAAGTCAGTTTTGAAAATCGCGGATTGGGGATGTGCATCCGAAAAATTAAAAGAAGCTCCAATTCAGTAAAAACTTCTTATACCCATGTATTCAGGTAAAAAATTAAATACTTGTTCTTTTTTTGGTACAGAGAGGCAATTTAAATAAAAATTTGAATTTTTGGCCCAGAGTAGGGATTCTAATTAAATAAACAAGCCTTTTTCTGACTCAGGGGGGGGGGAGAATTTTAGTTGAACATAAAGCCTTTTTCTGACACAGAGGGGGGATTTTAATTAAATATAAACCCTTTCTCTGGCACAGAGGGGGATTTCAATTAAATATAAAGCCTTTTTCTGACACAGAAGGGGCATTTTAATTAAATATAAAGCCTTTTTCTGATACAGAGGGGGGATTTTAATTAAAATTAAATACTTTTTCTGTCACAGAGGACGATTTTACTTAAATATATATTTTTTGGCACAGCGGAGTACATAAGTATACAAAGTGTCAACTAAATTGGAGGTACACGATTTTCGGATGCACATCCCCCAGTCCGCGATTTTCCACACTGATTTTTTCTTGATTCCTGTATGATAATTGCCTTATATCATGCATCATTTTAATTAGCGCGCCGGATGCTTACAGAAAATATATACTCCAAGCTTTGGCAGAGGGGGAGGGGTGAAAATATCATTGTTACTTGACATTGTCCTCTGACCAAATTTGATTTGATATCTAATAATGAAGAATTTAAATGTTCTGATTTCGATGCACTAATTACGAATATGATAGTGAAAATAAGCTTGAATTTCATTTTCAAGGTCAAAACTTAAAAAAACCGCAATGTTTCATTCTTTCAGCACTATATCGGTAAGTATTGTTTACCGAGAAAAAAGTTTCAGATAAAAATTGTAGCTTCTACATAGTTGCATATTTTATCTTCGATACATTTCTTTCCTAAAGCCATTCTTTTTTGAGAAAATTGATGTCAAATGTGTCAAAAAACGCGCTTGTGAAAAATTAAGCTTTTCTGACACACTTGACCTTAATTTTCTCAAAACCGAATGGTTTTAGAGAAAAAATGTATAAAACATAAAATATGTATTTTTTCAAGGGCTATAACTCTGATTAGAAATTTTTTTCTGTAGAACATATACTTATCAAAATAGTGCTAAAAAAATGAAAAGTTAATTTAAAAAATGCAGTTTTTTTGAAATTGACCTTGAAAATGAAATTTACGCATATTTTCTCTATCATACTCGTAATAAGCGCATCGAAATACATAGGTATACAAAGTTTCGACTGAATTAGAGGCACCCGATATTCGGATGCATATCCCCCAGTCCGCTATTTTCAAAACTTATTTTTTTTGTAAATATCTGGTCATTGTCACATATATTTTATTATTTTAATTATATCTCCACTATGCGCCAAAAATGGCTCTATATTTAATTACTTTATTTAAATCCCCCCGCTGTGCCAAAAAATATATATTTCATTAAAATCCCCCCTCTGAGTCAGAAAAAGTATTTAATTTTAATTAAAATCTTACCTCTGTGTCAGGAAAAGGCTTTATATTTAATTAAAATCCCCCCTCTGTTTCAAAAAAGGCTTTATATTTAATTAAAATCCCCCCTCTGTGTCAGAAAAAGGCTTTATAATTAATTAAAATCCCCCCTCTGTGTCAGAAAAAGTATTAAATTTTAATTAAAATCCCCCCTCTTTGTTAGAAAAAGGCTTTATATTTCATTAAAATCCCCCCTGTGTGTCAGGAAAAGGCTTTATATTCAATTGAAATCCCCCCTCTGTTTCAGAAAAAGGCCTTATATTTAAATAAAGTCCCCCCTCTGTTTCAGAAAAAGGCTTTATATTTAATTAAATTCCCCCTCTGTGTCAGAAAAAGGTTTTATATTTCATTAAAATCCCCCCTGTGTCATAAAAAGGCTTTATATTTAATTAAAATTCCCCCCTGAGTCAAAAGAAGGCTTTGTATTTAATTAAAATCCCTACTCTGTGTCAAAAAAGGCCAAACATAAAAATTTTCATTTAAATTCCCTCTCGGTGTCAAAAAAAAAGACCAAGTATTTAATGTTTTACTGAAATCTCCCTCTGTGTTCAGTTCATTGTAACCAAATAATCGTATTTTGATGGTAAAAGGTGCAATTGATTTATCTTGTACTTTTCCCCTATTACCTGTCTTGTAAATTTAATATAAAAACGTTTTCTACGTCTGGCCGGCACCGTTTATGATTCACGCCGTTAAGCGGAAGGGACCAAGAGGTGGTTGTACCTAACTTGTTCGCCCACCTGAACGCAGCCAATATTCGATTTTATTACGAAACTAAAGTCATATCTGGATGTTTTAAACGTCTCAATGTTAAATTCCATACTTTAAATAACATTTTTCGAATAATTTTAAATTCGATGTCCTCCAAATTACAAAACACCCCTAATTTCCGAATTTATTTTTATAATAAATCAAAAATTCATTCTCACTGCAACAATTTATGTAAATTCAAACTAATTATCTGGTTTTATTCTGTATTTTTTTCTTCGCATGCTTCTGAAAATTTAAGGCGAACCTTTCCTTACGAATATTTAAGTTTAAGCGATCGATCAATTATATTAATGCTTGGCTGGTTCTAATTCCGGTCCTTCCGACGAACCTTATCGCGATTTATCGTCAGATCGAGGTGTGACTTATGGTTTATTGCCGCCTCTTGCGTTCCGTTCTCCGAATTAAGAATACCTCGTTTCTGCTACCGCTGAATAAAAAACGAACCTGATGATCGAAGGAGAAAATAAAGGTGCTTGAGAATTTCGTGATCGATGACTCGCCACCGACATTGTTGACAAGCCTGGCGATCTGAAGGTTTTATTCAGTTTTAAAGCAATTCCTATGAACCTTATGTCCTCAGAGATATTTTGTTTTTTTCCATAATATCCCATTTCAACATTTTTAAGGCCCAAAATATTTACACAGAAAAAATTGAAGTAACCTTTAAAACCGATTTTTAGATTCATAGTATAAAAAAAAGTTGAATAAAATATTATTCAAATATAACTTATAAAATTTAATGGTAATATGTATTTTTTTATGGTTTTACCTCATATCTATTTTATTTCTGTAAAATCGACAAGGCTCAATTCGACTTGGTTTTTAAAATTTTTAATTTGTCTCAAGACAGTCGATACATTCGTTACTTCGCGAGGAATTTCGATATGATTCGAAATATTTCAATATATTTCAGACCTATGAGGTAATTTAAAATCATACCATATGTTTCAATATTATTCAATATATTTTTATGGTAGTTGAAATATTTCGATACTTTTCGAGGAATTGAGATATTGTTTGAGTCCTTCTGATATAATTCAATATATTTCGATATTATTCAATATGTTTCGATAAACTCGATTATTTTCTAGGAATTTTGATATTATTCAAGCTATTTAAAAGTATTTAATTTTAATTAAAATCCCATTTCTGTGTCAGAAAAAGGCTTTATATTTAATTAAAATGCCCCCTCTGTGTCAAAAAAAGGCTTTATATTTAATTAGAGTTCCCCTCCTTGTGTCAGAAAAAAGCTTTATATTTAATAAAAATGCCCCCTCTGTGTCAGAAAAAGCCTTTATATTTAATTAAACTCCCCCCTCTGTGTCTGAAAAAGGCTTTATATTTAATTAAAATCCCCCTTCTGTGTCAGAAAAAGGCTTTAATTTTAATGATAACCCCCCTTCTGTGTCAAAAAGAGACTTTATATTTAATTGAAATGCCTCCTCTGTGTCAGAAAAAGGTTTTATATTTAATTAAAATCCCCCTTCTGTGTCAGAAAAAGGCTTTAATTTTAATGATAACCCCCCTTCTGTGACAAAAACAGACTTTATATTTAATTAAAATGCCTCCTCTGTGTCAGAAAAAGGTTTTATATTTAAATAAAATCCCTTCTTTGTTTTCAAAAAAGAACAATTATGAACATAAAAACTGATTTTTCAATTCTCTTTCGAAAATTGAGATCAACTCATTTGAGTCTCGATACGTCGATACTCGTCCTACATAAATCTGTTAAACGTGATCTGTTAATCGCTACAACCAAACAATCTATATTTATTTAAAATCCCCCCTCTGTGCCGGAAAAAGGCTTTCATTTTAATTATAATCCCCCCTCTGTGTCAGAAAAAATTTTATATTTAATTAAAATGCCCCCTCTGTTTCAGAAAAAGGCAACTTTTCAATTCCCTTTCGAAAATCGAGATCAACTCGTTTGAGTCTCGATAAGTCGAGACTCGTCCTACATAAATCTGTTGAACGTGAGAGCAAGCGGATACAGGATCGCAATAGCAATTCAAAAAGCGGAGATATAATCGATGTAGTAAGTGATCGTTCATTCCATCCAGTATGCAACTAAGAATTGTTCAACATTGTACAACAGGGTACATTTTACATTCTCTCATATACTATTGTCGCGATTGTTACTCTACCTGGCCAGTCACACTTTGATACCTCCAATAACAAAGTGTCCGCGATAATAATCGATTCTGAGCGCCAGCGGCGCAATCTCTTTTGCGAAACAGGTGGTTTACCAATCCAGGCTGTGCGAGCACAATGAAGGTGTCTCATTGTGGACCATAATCCGTCTTCCAAGACAGTCCAGTTCGCCTTGGCATGGAAAATGCGTACGGTGCCTAATGGGATCCTTTGTTTAAGCCGAACTCTATTATTACTAGGTAAAAGTCACTCAGAACAATGTCCTACTAGACTATGAACAACCGTTTCGCCTTCGTAATTGATTCTTAGGTTATATGTATGTATGTTACGAGCCGCAAAAACAAGGATCGTTATTAACGTAAATCACAATCCTTATGCATGTACCTCGTTACTATTATCGAGGGCGCAAAAACAGAATGACAAATTGCAAAAAGACAATAAATTTCAGACAATTTAAATTCTCGATTATTAGCTGTCAAATCATAAACATTGTGCTACACTGATAATTTCAATTATGTGGCCAATATTGGTTCCTGAACTGCCAAAGCAGGAAATGTATGTTTTCTGAAAGCGTCCGGCGCACTGATTAAAATAATTTTAGAGCCTTCTTTTGACACAGGGAGGGGATTTAAATTTAAAAAAGAATTGGAATTACTTGGGAAAAGTATTCAGTTGTTTTTGGATAAAAATTTTGTAGATAAAATTGATCCACTTCTCAGATCATTTTGAGATTTCCCGATTACTGTTGCAAAATTCATCCACTTCTCAGATCATTTTGATACTTCTCGATTTACTGTGGCAAACGCAATTTAAAAACAAATTTAATATTTTAATGTCCGAATTGACATTTAACACTTAGACCCTTTTTTAATTTTAATCTAAAACATTTAGGAAATGTTCCAATATTATTAGTGTAAAAATTTAATTTAAGAAAATTTAAAGTAAATTTAAAAAGGTGAATAATTATTTTAAAAAGCAACCATGAATTTGGATTAATTATTTACTCATCAGTAATTTTTCGTTATAAGTATTCAACAATAATTGCCACTCTCTTATTTCATATTTACAGGAATTAAACATCAAGTTGACTTATAGTTAACACAAGGTAATACTTATAGTATTACCTTTTTCATAAAATAATAGGCAATGAAATGTAAATCGAAAATATTAAAAGATGTTGTTTAAAAAAGAAAAATATATCAAAATTTTGATTGATTTAATGTACTAATATTATTGTACTAATAATAAATAATAAATTGTACTAATTTATTGTACTAATATCAATTATATATTTCTTTTATATCAGATGGTAAGGATGGAAACTTTTTACATTGACTTCGTCATTTTCCCATAAGAGACATTACCTTTACGACATATCGGAACAATAAAATTGTATATATTATCTAATCAAATTGTATGCTCAAAATTTGTCAAAAATAATCCTTAGTTTTAATTATTCTTCAATATTATTTAAATACGTTACTCTGGACTGAAAATTGTATAATGACTCGTATTAAAAATTCTATACACATTTAAAATATGTATTTGAGTTAATTGTTGATGTTCTTAATTAAACAGCATTATTGAATTAAAAACGTTAAAAATTAGTTAATAATTTTGAACTACAATTTTATAATTAAAGAAATTAAATCGTTAAAAATTAAATTATTTTCAATTGAAAACACTTAAAATTGTTTGGATTACATTTTAAAACTTCAAAAATTGTACGTCAAATTAATGGAATTAGTAGTTAATTATCTATATGATAATTATTCATAATAATAGTAATAATAGTAATGATAATAATCATCATAGTAATAATCATAATAATAATCATAATAATAATAATAATCATAATAATAAGCATAATAATGATAATTAATGTGAAATTAATGTTTAAGCCTCATTTGGCAACTTAGGAAAATTACTTTTTGTTTTAATGGAGCTCTATTGGGAATTTTATTCTTGATTTGAGATTTAGTGAAATTTTGTGAATGGGAAATTATAGAGTGGACGCGTCGCATTTAATAAATTACCCACTCGCTATCGCATTGGCGAAGCTGGTCCGAGTGACAGTGAATTAAGTATTTCCTTCGCGCAGAGACATTGACGTGTCTATTAAATTGCGCTACACGTGTACCTAGATATCAATATCACTGAAATTACATCTGCTGGCTGCTCGTAATCGCACAGTCAACGTGTGAATAATTTAAGTGAGAAATTGGTTCAAATTGATACGTTATTGCCTATTAATTTTGGGCAAAAAGGTGAAAACCACAAAAAGCAAAAGAACGAAAGAAAATTCCTGTATTTTAACAATTCTGTTGAATTCGGAATCTCTTGCGTATAAATTAGCGTAAATTTATCCCAATTTTAGAAATAATTCTTTTAAATACCATTTTGGATTTTGTAATATTCAGGCTATTTTGTAATATTAGGCTTTAGCCTAATACAAATTTCAGAAAATGAAAATTCCCTAGGTGAAATTTTTTCCCTTTTTACCTTTTTTTAAAAAGGAAAAAAATTTCACCCAGAGAATTTTCATTTTCTCAAATTTGTATTTTACGCTAAAACTTAGTGAATATTACAAAATTCAAAATAGTATTTAAAACAATTGTTTCTAAAATTGAGATAAATTTACGCTAATTTATACGCAAGAGATTCCGAATTCAAAAAGAAAAGTTTACCTTTTACCCGAAAAAAGAAAAGTGTGAACTTTCATTACTGTCAAAAAATTTGTTGATGCTACGCATAGCCAAAATAAGTGACCCCCCCCCCCCGTAAAAACACGGTTTTTTCGATTTACTCTGCAAATATTAGTCGTTTTGCAAAATTATTAATTATTATTAATTATTAGTAATTATTATGTTGAGGTTAAAATACATCTTTTTTATTGAAACAGTTTTTCGATCCAAACAACGACCCTTCTCGAAAAAAATGAAAAGATTGGGTAAAAATGTGAAAGGACCCCGCACCAATAACATTGAAAAAAAGTCTCGGTGGATTTTTTTAAGATTCTTTTATCTTGTAGTTAATGAAAATAGAAGAAATTTACCAAAAGGATTTTTTCCGATTATGACTAGCTTTTTGGCGCAGGATCCTTTCTTTCTTTTGTTTTTAAAAATGGGGACGCACTTTTTATCATAATTATTATTAAAACCTTTAGAAAATAACTTTTTTAACCCCGAGAAAGTCAGAATAGTCAGTTTTGAGTCAGTTTTTAAAATTTGCTAAAGTGAATTAATTTTTTTAAATAATTTATATACGTTATATGTTTAATTAATTATATACGTATAATTTATATACGTTATATGTTTAATTAATGATATATGTATAATTTATATACTTTATATGTTTAATTAATGATATATGTATAATTTATATACGTTATATGTTTAATTAATGATATACGTATAGTTTATATACGTTATATGTTTAATTAATTATATACGTATAATTTATATATGTTATATGTTTAATTAATTATATACGTATAATTTATATACGTATATATGTTACGATTAAGTACGAAATAAATAATATTCAGGAATCCTTTTCCGGGATAATCGTTTGTTTTTGTCTAGATGCGAACTTTGATTTTAGGTAAAAAGGAAAAAATGGCACAAAAATGGATTTTTGTTTTTTGAAGTTCGTATTCTACGGTCTACGCTACACCCTACTGAAAATTTTTTATTTAATATTTAATGGTAACAAAATAATTTATAGTACGTGTATAATATGTATAATTTATAATACGTAGAGTTTCAAAAAAAATTCTGTACATAAATTATTGCAAAAAATTAATTCATTTCAGTAAATTTTAAAAAGTGTCCCGATACAGACTATTTTGACTTTTTAGTGGGCAGAAAAGTTATTTTCTATTTTTTAAGGGTTTTACTAATAAGATTAAAAATGTGCTATTTTTTCGAAAATAAAAAATTTCACAATTTTTAGCCATTTTTTTTATTTTTCTTCAGAAGGATTATTTATCGAAAAACTCTTTAAAAATACGGAAAAATACAGAAGACGTATTTTTGTGTCCTCGACTTCATAATTTTTTAAACTTTTAACTTATTTTTCACCACTAATATCTGTATTCTAAATCGAAAAAACGTGTATTTTGTTTTTTTTTACTTATTTTGGCTTTGTCAAACATGAAAAAATTTTTTATTTTAATTAAACTTCATATTTTTCTTTTCTAGGTAAAACGGAAAAAATGGCGCCATAGAGTATTTCGTTTTTTGAAGTTCGTGTTTTACGCTACCCTCTAATATTTACTTTTTATGTCATTATTAAAAAAAAGTTTCTAATGAAATTATTGATTAATTAATTATTATTTTTCCCCCTTTCGATTTAAATTACTTTTTTGAAGTAAATTTAAATTTAAATTTACTTTTTTTACTAACTTTTGTACAGTAATGATTAATTCGCACCACCAATTAATTTACCAAAAAAAATTACTGAAGCCAAAATCAGCAATGTGAATGTAGTGAATTAGCAGTATTGCACTGTTCGACTAAAAATTAATAAAAATGGTTATTAAATCATTTGGTGACGAAATCGACAGTTTCATTAGTCATCAGTTCCATTAGTCATTGACTATTAAAAATTTAGAGAGTATGCATAAATACATATTATTACCACAAATTCATACATTTCATTATTATTAGATCTAAAAATTACGCCCTTTTAAAGCGAAGGTAATAATTATTCTAAAAAGCCACCTTGAATAATTTGTACTATTTGTATTAGTGTCAGAAAAAGGCTTTATATTTGATTAAAATCCTCCTTCTCTGTCAGAACAACGCTTTATATTTAATTAAAATCCCCCCTTTATGTCAGAAAAAGACTTTAATTTTAACGAGAACCCCCCTTCTGTGTCAAAAAAATTTATATTTAATTAAAATGCCCCCTCTATGTCAAAAAAGGCTTTATACTTGATTAAAATCTCCCTTCTCTGTCAGAACAATGTTTTATATTTAATTAAAATCCCCCCTTTATGTCCGAAAAAGGCTTTAATTTTAATAAGAACCCCCTTCTGCGTCAAAAAAATTTATATTTAATTAAAATGCCCCCTCTGTGTCAAAAAAAGGCTTTATATTTGATTAAAATCTCCCTTCTCTGTTAGAACAATGTTTTATATTTATTTAAAATCCCCCCTTTATGTCAGAAAAAGGCTTTAATTTCAATGATAACCCCCCTTCTGTGTCAAAAAAAGACTATATTTAAGTAAATGCCCCCTCTGTGTCAGAAAAAGGCTTTATATTCGATTGAAGTCTCCCTTCTCTGTTAGAACAATGCTTTATATTGAATTAAAATACCCACTTTATCTCATAAAATGGCTTTGATTTTAATGATAACACCCCTTCTGTGTCAAAAAAAGACTTTATAATTAATTAAAATCCCCCCTCTGTGTCAGAAAAAGGCTTTGTATTTGTTTTAAATCCCCCTTAACGGTCCGAAAAATGCTTTATATTTAATTAAAATCCCCCTTTATAAAAAGGCTTTAATTTTAAATATAATCCTCTTCTGAGTCAAAAAAGACCTTACATTTAATTAAAATCCCCCCCCCCTGTCTCAGAAAAAGGCTTTATATTTGATTAAAATCCCCCTTCTCTATCAGAACAATGCCTTATATTTAATTAAAATCCCCCCTTTATGTCAGCAAAAGGCTTTAATTTTAATGATAACCCCCCTTCTGTGTCAAAAAAGACTTTATATTTAATTAAAATGACCCCTCTGTGTCAGAAAAAGGCTTTATATTAAATTACCCCCCCCCCCTCTATGTCAGAAAAAGGCTTTATATTTAATTAAAATGTCCCCTTTATGTCAGAAAAAGGCTTTAATTTTAATGATAACCCCTCTTCTGTGTCAAAAAAAGACTTTATATTTAATTAAAATGCCCCCTCTGTGTCAGAAAAAGGCTTTATATTAAATTACCCCCCCCCCCCTCTATGTCAGAAAAAGGCTTTATATTTATAAGACCAAATATTAACATAACAACTGACTTTTCAATTTCCTTTCGAAAATCGAGATAAACTCGTTTGAGTTTCGATAGGTCAAGACTTGTTCCACATAAATCTGTTAAACGTGATCTTTTAATCGCAACAGCTAAAAAACCTATATTTATTTAAAGTCTCCCATCTGTGCCGGAAAAAGGCTATAATTTTAATTATAACCGCTCTTCTGTGACAGAAAAAAGCTTTATATCTAATTAAAATGCCCTCTCTGTGTCAGAAAAAGGCTTTATATTTAATTAAAATCCCCCTTCTCTGTCAGAACAAGGCTTTGTATTTAATTAAAATCCCCCCTCTATGTCAGAAAAAGACTTTATATTTCATACTCAAATTGTATGCTCAAAATTTGACGAAAATGATTAAAAAATAAAATGTAAATACGATTCCTCTGAATTGAAAATTGTACAATGAAGTGTATTAAAAATTTTATATACGTACATTTACTTATATTATTTTTTTGTAATCACTTAAAATATATTTTAGTATTTTCTTTTACTATCTCTTAACGATTGCTAATGTAATATTTCACGCGCGCGTATAAAATTGCTCGTTCAACATTAATTTAACATTTAATAACTAGAAACAGGAAATTTCAAGCACAAAACGAAAAATTCTATAAAGAAATGAGACACAATAAAAGTCGACCCCTTCACTTTTCATAACAGCAATTTCATTAATACATGAATTCTTTCCTACGAAACCGAAATAAAATTATCGTTTCTTCCTATTAGCGCTTCTCCTATACTGTTTCTTCATCCCAGACAAAAGAATCCATTTTCCTATTAGCGCTGCTCCTAAGTATTTCTTCATCCCAGATAAAAGAATCCAAAAACAGTAATCTGATGGGAGTAAGGAAGAATCGAAGGTTAGGCTCCTGGGCCTAATTAGTCAGGGATATATCTGGAATCTCATGAGCCGAGTTTTTTGGGCCTCAGTCTCTGTTTTATGCGTACGCGAGGCGGATTTCACCGGGGGGATTAGCATACAAATCGATTTAAACTCGAGATAAATAGCCACTCGGGTGGATCCTCACACGGTGCCGACTTTGGGCATTATCTTGTCCACTGGTGAGATTAACGCTTAATGCTTTATACACTTTACAGCCACATCGGATCTTCCAAAGTTTACATATCGCGCAAACCTAACTGCGTTTTGTCGATGGGCACCACTGTCCTCTGAACGTATAACCTGCCCCCCTTCCTCCCCCCCCCCATTCGCTATCAACAACTATCTTCGTCAAGCTTACAAGTTGTCTCCCGGTTTACCCCACCCCCCTTCACTATATGAGTCCTCTTTACTCCTCTTGTTCGAGCACCTCTTTCGGACTCTCTCCCCCCCACCCCACTCCGCCCCTGAGTCCACCATGAAAAACTCGTTTTCGATTAATCGAACGACCGGTAAACGTTCCAGCAATAAGGTCCCCTCTCACGCTTGCGGATCGCTTACAGTTTACATTTTACAGTTTACACCCCTGGCAGGCGCACTTTGCCAACTACTTTCTTGGCCTATAGTTAAACTTGAGGTACGACGCTGAGGATTATCCTGACGTTGGAACTAATGAAATGGGAAATCGTGAGAGGCGAGCAAGGTTGGTAAGACGATATCTGAGAGTCCTGTCTTCGTTTTCTAAGCTTGAGTTTGAGCTTGAGTTTGAGCTTGAGCTTAGACCTACCTGAGATGTGCACAGATTGTCAGAATGGGAAAGAGAGAGCGTTGAAATGTATAAAAATTGAGCGAAATAGCACTATTTCAGAGAGAGAGATGTTGCAATTTGGAAAAATGTGAGAAATATTTATTATATATTTCTAAAATATATTGAAGGGGTTTGATATTGATGGATTTGTTAGGATTTATATGGAAACTTGTCGAAAAGTATTGAAATATATTGAATGATGAGATGTATTGTATGATACGGAATTATCTCGAAGTTGTTAAGTGTATCGAAATGAATCGAATAGTATCGAAATATATCGAAGAATATCAAGATAACTGGAGTACTATCGAATTCATCAAAAATAATCGAATAGGTGGATTATTGTCGAAATATATTGAATAATAGCGAATAATATCGAAATTCCCCCAAATGCATTGAAGTATATCGACTATTACCGTAATATATCAAATGATATCGAAATTCCTCGAAAAGTATCGAAATATATCGGCTACTGTCGAAATATATTAAATAATATCGAAATATATCGACTACTGTCGAAATATGCACAATAATATCCAAATATATCGACAACTGCCTAAATATAAGGAATAATATCGAAATATATCGACTACCGTCGAAATATACACAATAATATCGAAATATATTGACCACTGCCGAAATATATCAAATGATATCGAAATTCCTTGAAAAGTATCGAAATATATCGACTACTATCGAAATGTATCAAATAATATCGAAATTGCTTGAAAAGTATCGAAATATATCGGCTACTGTCGAAATATATTAAATAATATCGAAATATATCGACTACTGTCGAAATATGCACAATAATATCCAAATATATCGACAACTGCCTAAATATATGGAATAATATCGAAATATATCGACTACCGTCGAAATATACACAATAATATCGAAATATATCACTGTATAATAATTAACTAATAACCACACTAATTAAATAATAACCACTGCCGAAATATATCAAATGATATCGAAATTCCTTGAAAAGTATCGAAATATATCGACTACTGGCGAAATATATCGACTACTATCGAAATGTATCAAATAATATCGAAATTCCTTGAAAAGTATCAAAATATATCGGCTACTGTCGAAATATATAAAATAATATCGAAATTCCTTGAAAAGTATCGAAATATATCGGCTACTGCCGAAATATATTAAATAATATCGAAATATATCGACTACTGCCGAAATATGCACAATAATATCCAAATATATCGACAACCGCCTAAATATATGGAATAATATCGAAATATATCGACTACTGTCGAAATATACACAATAATATCGAAATATATTGACCACTGCCGAAATATATCAAATGATATCGAAATTACTTGAAAAGTATCGAAATATATCAGCTACTGTCAAAATATATAGAATAATAGCGAAATATATTGACTACTATCGAAATATATCTAATAATATCGAAATTCCTTGAAAAGTATCAAAATATATCGGCTACTGTCGAAATATATCGACTACTATCGAAATATATGAAATAATATCGAAATTCCTTAAAAAGTATCGCAATATATCGGCTACTGTCGAAATATATTACATAATATCGAAATATATCAACTATTGTCGGAATATGCACAATAATATCGAAATATATCAAATGATATCGAAATTCCTTGAAAAGTATCGAAATATATCGGCTACTGTCAAAATATATAGAATAATAGCGAAATATATTGACTACTATCGAAATATATCTAATAATATCGAAATTCCTTGAAAAGTATCAAAATATATCGGCTACTGTCGAAATATATCGACTACTATCGAAATATATCAAATAATATCGAAATTCCTTGAAAAGTATCGAAATATATCGGCTACTGTCGAAATATATTACACAATACCGAAATATATCAACTACTGTCGAAATATACACAATTATATCGAAATATATCGACCACTGCCGAAATATATCAAATGACATCGAAATTCCTTGAAAAGTATCGAAATATATCGGCTACTGCCAAAATATCTAGAATAATAGCGAAATATATCGACTACTATCGATATATATCGAATAATATCGGAATTCCTTAAAAAGTATCAAAATATATCGGCTACTGTCGAAATATATCGACTACTATCGAAATATATCAAATAATATCGAAATTCCTTGAAAAGTATCGAAATATATCGGCTACTGTCGAAATTAATTACATAATATCGAAATATATCAACTACTGTCGAAATATACACAATAATATCGAAATATATCGACCACTGCCGAAATATATCAAATGATACCGAAATTCCTTGAAAAGTTTCGAAATATATCGGCTACTGTCAAAATATATAGAATAATAACGAAATATATCGACTTCTATCGAAATATATCGAATAATATCGAAATTCTTTGAAAAGTATCAAAATATATCGACTACTTTCGAAATATATCAAATAATATCGAAATTCCTTGAAGAGTATCGAAATATATCGGCTACTGTCGAAATATATTAAATAATATCGAAATATATCGACTACTGTCGAAATATACACAATAATATCGAAATATATCGACCACTGCCGAAATATATCAAATGATATCGAAATTCCTTGAAAAGTATCGAAATATATCGGCTACTGTCAAAATATATAGAATAATAACGAAATATATCGACTACTATCGAAATATATCGACTAATATCGAAATTCCTTGAAAAGTATCAAAATATATCGGCTACTGTCGAAATATATTAAATAATATCGAAATATATCGACTACTGTCGAAATATGCACAATAGTATCCAAATATATCGTCAACTGCCTAAATATATGGAATAATATCGAAATATATCGACTACTGCCGAAATATATACAATAATATCGAAATATATCGACTACTGTCGAAATATATGGATCAATATCGAAAGATATCGTATAACATCAAATTATCTCGAAGTTGTTGAAATATATTGAAACATTTTAAAAAATATCGAAATTCCTTGAAAAGAATAGAATATATCGATTACTATTGAAATATATTGAATCATATCGAAATATATCAAATAATATCGAACTTACTGGAAAATTATCGAAATATATCGAATCTACTATCGAAATATAGCGACTTCTATTAAAATAAATATAATAATCTCGAAACATCGCGAATAATATCAAAATGTATCAAATATATTAGGAAGATCTTAAATTTTGTCGTCTTACTGTTCAAATATTTTTCATAAAACGAGAAAAAAATTTAAGATCTTTCTAAAATATTGACTTCCGTGCGATAACTTAACATCTTCTTAATCATGAATATCGAATATTATCGAAATATCTGGTATGATATCGAAATTCCTCGGATAGTGTCGATAT
>JBAGKK010000475.1:222162-233482 GCA_037177015.1 Euceroptres primus | reverse complement strand
GATTTTTTTGACTTAAGTTACATTTACTAAAAGTAATTTCAACTAATATGTTACTTTCACTAAATGTAATTCTAACTATAATGTTGCTTTTACTAAATATAATTCCATTTTTCTTTACTATATGATTTTTTGACTGAAATTACCTGTAATAAATGTAATTCCAACTATAATGTTGCTTTTACTAAATCTAACTCGGCCTATTGTTGTTTATTACAAAAAGTTAATTTAGTTAAGTTACTTTCACTAGTTTCACTAAATATAATTCCAATCAATGTTGTTTATTACTAGAAGTAAATTTAATTAATTTAACTATTAAGTATATATTTATGTAACTTTGTTTACTAATTATTTAGCTAAAGTTACTTTTAGTTCCTATCCTCCCGGCTCAAGTTACTTTTTCCAAAAGTAATTTTAACTAAAATCACTTTTACTGAAAGTGCCTAATAAGAATTTAGTCTTATCAAAAAAGCAGGAAGCCGATTAGAAGTTGTTTAATTGTTCTCAACAAAGAAGGAAATTGATAATAGAAGTTACTTTTACCCTAAATTAGATCTACAACTATAAACATCCGAGAAACATTCCAAGAAGTTGAGCACTCCCAATTCTGAAACGACAGTAACTGATTTTGCCAATTCAAGAGTGTGTACGTGTGATTGCGAGTATTTACGTGTGATTGCGAGTATGTATGTGTGATTGCAAGTATGTATATGTGATTGCGTGCATGTGTGTGATTGCGTGTATGTATGTGTGAGTGCCAAATACACCAGGTCGAAACCCGGTTATTAGTTCCCTGCGGGAGAGTCTGAAACTTCCCCCTTCCACTTCTCTTGTCGTTCACCTCCTATTATTTCACTCATGACGTCACACGAACCAAAGAAGAGGTGGAATAAACGGGAAAACCCTTGCACTCGACGTCCTGTCAATCGACATCAATGAATCGCTTCTTGTCAGAAGGAAAAGAAAATTACTAGGAAGACACGTAGGAGTCGAGGCGAAAAATGAATGAATTGATCCCCAAGTAATAATAGTCCTACAAAAAGCTTGCCCTCGTGAAGTAAGATCGATGAACTCAATTTTGCCATGAAAAAAAATATTATTGATAATTCTGTTAATATTTTAATATTCTGACACTTTTAGACTAATTACAACCTAATATAGGGTAAAGACTCCTCCATATTGGATCCGCCATTTTGAATTTTGGAATTCTGGTATCAAGTTTGAATTCAGCGACCGCAAAAACTTTAGGAGATTAAATAGTGAGCCACCCCTCATTGAGCCAGTTTACACCGGACAATTTAAGCGTACTTTAAGCGCGCTTAACTTGGGCGGTATAAACTGACTCCGTGTTAAACATGCTTAAAGTGCGTAAGTGGGGAAAAAAAAAAAATGGAAAATAAAATTTACCTCTGTTATGGGGTAAAAATTATCTGCAAGAAAAATCAACTTCGCAGGATAAATTATTGTGCCCAAATATCGGTTAAAGATGCAGGGCCAATGAGGCCTGTTTTTAGGCTCAGAATCAGAAAATAATTTTTCTTTGTGGAAATAAAAGTTCGAAAAGATTTTGAACTGGTTTACTCACAATTTGTTAACGCAAGAAGCATTCAAATTAAACGATCGATCGTTCAATTTCAAATTTTTTAAAAGATGTAAACGAGGGATTAGACACTTTTGAAGTCATTGAATTCTTTTGAATTATTTAATTTTTTGAAATTGCTTTCATTCTCTGAATTACTTTAAATTTTTTTGAACTCTTTAGAGTTACTTTGAAATCTTTCAATTCTTTGCAATTCACTCAGGAAAAAGTTTTTCTTTCTAAATTAAAAAAATCATTTTTCACGAGCCCTGCTTTTGATTCTCAGCAGATTATATTAGTAAAATTTTTCTCTTACAGGTGATTTTAATTTAAATTTAATTCTTTAACTTTTAAGCAAAAATTTAATTCAACTGTTGATAACTTTCATATTTAATAATCCAAGTATATGATGTGATAGTAAAAATATAGATGAAAGCTACAAAAATTTTACTCTTAAAATATGATTTTTTAAATCCATTTTTTTTAATTCATAAAAATTTTTTTTTTAATTAAAAAAATTATTTTGTTAGAACAAACAAAACATTTGTTTGATTCAAAGAAAGTAGGTCAACCAAAAAATTTTTTTGAATCAAAGAAATGTTTTTTTGACCCTATAGAAGTGCGTAGATTTCTTTGATTCAAAAAAACTTTTCTGAGTAAATTTTTTGAAATTCTTTGGAATTCTCTGAAATTCTATGGAATTCTTAGAAATTCTTTGGAATTCTTTGAAATTCATTGTTTTTGGAATTCTTTGAATTTTTTGGAATTATTTTGAATTCTTGAGAAAAATTAAAAAAAATATCTTGCATTCTTTCAGTTTTTTAAAATTCTTTAGACTTCTTTTGCATTCTTTTTAAATTCTTTGTTTTTTGAATTATGTGAATTATTTTAAATTTTTTGGAATTACTTTCAATTATTTTAAATTCTTTTGAATTCTTTGTTTAAATTGAAATGTTTCAACTGAATTATTTCCTTTGACTTCTTCTTTGTTTTTTAAATTCTTTGAATTTTTTGGAATTCTTTGGAATTACTTTTAATTGGTTGAATTATATATATTTTTTGGAATTACTTTGAAATATTTCAATTCTATTCGATTTTCTGGAATTCTTTTGAATTCTTGTAATTCTTTGAAATTCTTTGCTTTTGTAATTTTTTGAATTTTTTGGAATTATTTTGAATTCTTGAGAATTATCTTGTTCTTTTTCAATTCTTTTAAACTCTTTTGAGTTTTTTAAAATTCTTTAGAATTCGTTTGCATTTTTTAAAGTCTTTGTTTTTTGAATTATATGCATTCTTTTGAATTTTTTAGAATTACTTTGAATTCCATTGAATTCTTTCATTTCTTTGTTTTTTTTTAAAATTCTTTGAATTTTTTGGAACTGTTTGGAATTACTTTGAATTTGTTTTATTATTTTTATTATTTTTTTTGTAATTTCTTTGTAGTATTGCAGTTCCATTTATTTTTCTGGAATTCTTTTGAATTCTTTTAATTCCTTGAAATTCTTTGCTTTTGGAATTATTTGAATTTTTTGGAATTATTTTGAGTTCTTGAGAATTATCTTGTTCTCTTTCAATTCTTTTAAACTCTTTTGAGTTTTTAAAAATTCTTTAGAATTCGTTTGCATTTCTTAAGTCTTTGTTTTTTGAATTATATGTATTCTTTTGAATTTTTTAGAATTACTTTGAATTCCATTGAATTCTTTCATTTCTTTGCTTTTTTAAAATTCTTTGAATTTTGTGGAACTGTTTGGAATTACTTTGAATTTGTTTTATTATTTTTATTTTTTGTAATTACTTTGAAGTATTTCAGTTCCATTTAATTTTCTAGTATTCTTTTAAATTCTTTTAATTCTTTGATTTCTTTTAAAATCTTTTAATTCTTTGGATTTATTTTTAATTCTTTTAAATTCTTTTGAGTTTTTTGAATTCTTTAGAACTCTTTTGCATCCTTTTAAGGTCTTTGTTTTTTGAATTATATGAAACATTTTGAATTTTCTGGATTTATTCTGAATTTATTGAATAATTTTTATTTTTTGGAATTACTTTGATTAATTTTCAGGAGTTCTTTCGAATTCTTTTAAATTCTTTCAATTCTTTGGAATTCTTTATGTTTTACATAAATTCTACAAATTATTATGAATTTTTGTGAATTATTTTGAAGTGTTTGAATTTTTTGAATTTTTTGAATTATTTTTATTTTTATTTTTTGGAATTACTTTGAAATATTTAAATTCTATTTAATTTCCTGGAATTCTTTTAAATTCTTGCAATTCTCTCAGTTTTTTGGAATTCTTTTAAATTCTTTGAATTTGTTTGAAATTATTTTGAATTCTTTTAAATTCTTTTGAGTTTTATTGAATTCTTTAGAATTCTTTTGTAACCCTTTAAGGTCTTTTTTTTTAAATTATATGAATCATTTTCAATTTTCTGGAATTAAATGGAATTATTTTGAATTTATTGAATTATTTTTATTTTTTGGAATTACTTTGATTAATTTTCTGGCGTTCTTTTGAATTCTTTTAAATTCTTTCAATTCCTTGGAATTCTTTGTGTTATAAATTCTACAAATTATTATGAATTGTTGGAAATTATTTTGAATTCTAGAATTTTTTGAATTTTGTTTATATGTATTTTTTGGAATTACTTTGAAATATTTCAGTTCTATATAATTTCCTGGAATTATTTTAAATTCTTGCAATTCTCTCCGTTTTTTTTAATTCTTTTAAATTCTTTGAATTTGTTTGAAATTATTTTGTATTCTTGAGAGTTATTTTGCATTCCTTCAATTCTTTTTAATTCTTTGAGTTTTGAATTTTTTAGAATTCTTTTGTATCCTTTCAAAGTCTTTGTTTTTTGAATTATATGCATTACTTTGAAGTTTTTAGAATTACTTTGAATTCTTTTAAATTTTTTCGAATTCTTTGATTCTTAAATTCTTTTAACTTTTTGGAATTATTTTGAATTATTTTGAATTTGTTGAATTATTTTTTTTTTGAAATACTTTAAAGTACTACAATTCTATTTATTTTTTTCGAATTATTTTGAATTATTTTAAATACTTTTAATTCTTTGGAGTTCTTTTAAATTCTTTGAAATTTTTGGAATTATTTTGAATTCTTGAGAACTATCTTGCATTCTTTTAATTCTTGAGTTTTTTTGAATTTTTTAAAATTCTTTAGAATTATTTTGCATTCTTTTAAAATCATTGTTTTTGAATTATATGAATTATTTTGAATTTTTTGAAATTACTTTGACTTCTTTTAAAATCTTTCAATTCTTTGTTTTTTAAATTCTTTGAATTTTTAGGAGTTATTTGGAATTACTTTGAAGTGTTTCAATTCTATTCAATTTTCTGGAATTCTTTGGAATTCTTTTAATTTTTTGAAATTCTTTGCTTTTGGAATTCTTTGAATTTTTGGAATTATTTTAAATTCTTGAAAATTATCTTGTACTCTTTCAATTCTTTTAAACTCATTTGAGTTTTTTAAAAATTCTTTCGAATTCCTTTAAATTCTTTTAAATTCTTTTGAGTTTTTTTGAGTTCTTTAGAATTCTTTTATAACCTTTTAAGGTCTTTTTTTGAATTATATGAATCATTTTCAATTTTCTGGAATTATTTGGAATTATTTTAAATTTATTGAACTATTTTTATTTTTTGGAATTACTTTGATTAATTTTGTTATTTTGAATTCTTTTGAAGTTCTTTTGAATTCTTTCAATTTCTTGGAATTCTTTGTGTTTTAAATTCTACAAATTATTATGAATTGTTGGAAATTATTTTGAATTGTTAGAATTTTTGTATTTTTTGATTTATTTTTATTTTTATTTTTCGGAATTACCTTGAAATATTTCAGTTCTATTTAATTTCCTGGAATTCTTTTAAATTCTTGCAATTCTTTCAGTTTTTTGGAATTCTTTTAAATTCTTTGAATTTTTTGGAATTATTTTGAATTCTTGAGAAATATCTTGCATTCTTGCAATTCTTTTGAGTTTTTTTGAATTCTTTAGAATTCTTTTGCATCCTTTCAAATTCTTTGTTCTTTGAATTGTATGAATTATTTTGAATTTTTTGAAAATTACTTTAAATTCTCTTAAATTCCTTCAAATTCTTTGTTTTTTAAAAATTTTTTGAATTTTTTTAAATTATTGGGAATTTGTTGAATTATTATTATTTTTTTGGAAATACTTTGGAGTATTTCAATTCTATTTAATTTTTTGGAATTCTTTTGAATTCTTTTAAATTCTTTTAATTCTTTAGAGTTCTTTTAAATTCTTTGAAATTTTTGGAATTATTTTGAATTCTTGAGAACAATCTTGCATTCTTTCAATTCTTTTGAGTTTTTGAATTTTTCAATTCTTTTGAGTTTTTGAATTTTTCAATTCTTTTGAGTTTTTGAATTCTTTCAATTCTTTTGAGTTTTTGAATTCTTTCAATCCTTATGAGTTTTTGAATTCTTTCAATTCTTTTGAGTTTTTGAATTCTTTCAATTCTTATGAGCTTTTAAATTCTTTTGAGTTTTTGAATTCTTTCAATTCTTTTGAGTTTTTGCATTCTTTCAATTCTTTTGAGTTTTTGAATTCTTTCAATTCCTTTGAGTTTTTTGTATTCTTTCGAATTCTTTCGCATTCTTTTAAAGTCTTTGTTTTTGAATTATATGAATAATCTTGAATTTTTTGAAATTACTTTGAATTCTTTTAAATTCCTTAAATTCTTTGTTTTCTAAATTCTTTGAGTTTTTAGTAATTATTTAGAATTACTTTGAAATATTTCAATTCTATTTATTTCCGGGAGTTCTTTTGAATCCTTTTAAATTTCATAAATTTTTTGGAATTCTTTTAAATTCCTTGGAATTCTTTTAAATTCTTTGTGTTTTGAATTCTACGAATTATTTTAAATTTTCGGGAATTATTTTGAATTTTTTGAAATTACCTTGAATTCTTTTAATTCTTTGCTTTATGAAATTCATTGAAATATTCCTAATTTTTCCGAATTATTTTTAATTCTGTCAATTTTTTGGAATTCTTTTCAGTTCTTGAATTCAGGTGTACATCAAACCTGCTAGTGTTTAGCCCCTCGGACGTGAAGTCGTCTGAATAAAAACTTTTCCTCAAAAAAATTATCTGCAAATTTTGTCCTTAGTTGTTTTTTCTGCGGCATCTCGCTTCTACTTACTCTTCTCTCTCCAAGGTTACGCCTCCCCCCACTTACGCTCTTTAAGCGCGCTTAACCTAACCGGTGTAAATCCACTCATTAGTGAGCCTCAATTAAGGAAGTCAATGAGGAGAAAAGGCGAGAAACAATGGAGATGGACGAATGAGCACTTGTTTGACCGAAACGTGCTGGTATAACGATCTGTAACGCTAATAACGTTAGTTCGAGGACCAGAAAAAGTACTCGAGCCACTTGATCTGTCCAGAAAAGATTTTTATCAACGCGAATATTACGCACGGAGGTGGTTCCCAGCCAGTGCTGGCAACTTGAAGCAATCGTGCCAGTCCTTGTCTCCGACTTGATTCTGCGGCCCCTAGCGGCGTGTAACGCAATTACGATTGTTGTTTGAATGAACAATCAAGCGCCCTCGAGGCGCGCCCCAATCATTCAATTTCTCTTCGATCTGATTCTCTCACTCCTTCCCCCCTTTTCTCCACCCACTCCCCCACCTCCTTTGGCAGTCGGCAGCCCTTCAGGACGCGCGCGACCCGCCAGTCGACTAACAAAGTGACTCTTCCTACTTCTTATTTCCTGCCGCTGACAGGGCGAATATTATCGAAAAAAAGCTAATAACAGACTTAATACGCTAAGCGAATACCTGCCACGATGTTTGCTCATGTGTGGCGTGATAGAAAATATTAAATATATGCTGATGTAACGTCTGAGTAACTGCGAATATTCTGATCAATTTAGGAAAATTTACTTTAGATTATTTATACATTTGTCGCTCGAGTTATTTTTAGTTTATTTAATTTTCTGTTGTTAATAATATACTTGAAAAGTTGCAGTGAGGTTAATATAAGGTTAGTTAATTACTTTGGATTGAACCCATTTCAAATCAGGCAGGCGCAGAGAGGGAAAAAAGCAATTTTTGGATAAAACTCGACCGATTTTTAACGAGGCTTATTTTTCTCGACCAATTCTTAACGGATTTTGATTTTTTTTAGAAATGATCGTAGGTCTTCCAGGTATAAAAAGTGTCTGCGAATATTTCACTATTAAATAAAAATTTGTTATTTAACAACAAAGTTTAAACTTTTTTTGTATAACTTTTCAGTGGCACTATTTCTTTTGAGATTTTCAAATTTATTAAAACAGTCATAAGTTAATGTAACGACTAACTGAAAATAAAGTCCAGTAGGTAAGAGTAAGAAAAAAATTGTTTATAATGTTATAAACAAACTATTGAACAAAAGTCGTTTTTTCGTGATGAGCAATGATTAGCTATATGCTTCAAATTCACATTTTGTATGAAATGTGACAGATAATACTGTGCGCTTATAATTAGTTAAGAATAGCTGCCATTTACCAATTATCAATAATAATTTACCAATTACCATTTACCAATTACCAATAATAATTTACCAATTACCACTTACCAATTACCAATAATAATTTACCAATTACCATTTACCAATTATTTAAACAATTTTTATAAACAATTGCACACTTTAACCATTTTTTTCATGAATAGGCGCTTTTTTTTGCGGAAGCAACTCGAAATGCTTTGCCCAAGACTCCTTGCTGCCATATTTTTCATAAGGATAATAATTGTTAATTATATAAACAATTTTTATTAAAAAATACACATTTGCACAATTTTTTCATGAATAGGCCTAAATTTTTATTCCGGAATAATCTAGAAATGTCCCTCTAAGGACTCCTTGCTATCATATTTTTCATGGTGACCAAAACTGTTATTTATATAAACAATTCTTATAAACAAATGTATATTTTCAACATTTCTTCATGAATAGGCTTCACTTTTTGCGGAATCAACGGGAAATGCTTTGCCAAAGTCCCCTTGCTGCCATATTTTTCATAATGACAAAAATGGTTAATTATATAAACAATTTTTATAAACAAATGCACATATTCACAATTTTTTCATGAATGGGATTCATTCTTTGTGTGGAATCAACTCGAAATGTATTTTCAAAGACTTCTTGCCGTCATATATTTCAAATTGATAGGAGCTATTAATCTCTTAAACAAAAATTAAGCCTATTCATGAAAAAATGGTGCAAATGTGCGTTTGTTTATAAGAATTTCTTATATAATTACCAGTTTTTGTCACTATAAAAAAAAATGATACCAAGGAATCCCTAAAAAGACATTTATAGTTTATTTTGCAGGAAAATTAGGCCTATTTATGAAAAAATTGTCAAAATGTACATTTGTTTATAAAAATCGTTTATGTAATTAACAATTATTGCCATTACATGAAATTTGGCAGCAAAGAGTCTTTGGCAAAAAATTTCGAGTTGTATACGTATCAGAAATGAGGCCTATTTATGCAAAAATGATGAAAATGTGCATTTGTTTATCAAAATTGTTTATATAATTAACATTTATTGCCATTACGAAAAATAAGGCCGCAATGAGACTTAGCAAAACATTTTGAGTTGAGTCCGCAAAGAAAATGAAGCCTTTTCATGCAAAAATAGTGAAAATGTGCATTTGTTTATAAAAATTGCTTATATACATAACAATTTTGGTCACCATGAAAAATATTTTCATTAATTATAGATTTCCATGTCCCTGGAAAGACATTACTAGTTCATTGCGTAAAAAATTAGGCCTATTCATGACAAAATGATCAAAATATACATTTGTTTATAAAAATTGTTTATATAATCAACAATTACTGTCATTATGACAAATGTAGGAGCAAGGAGACTTTGAAAAAACATTTCGAGTTGTTTCTACATCAAAAATGAAGCCGCTTCATGCAAAAGAGTTGAAAATGTGCATTTGCTTATAAAAATTGTTTACATAATTAACAGTTTTTGTGACTATGAAAAATATAATAGCAAGGACTCCCTGGAACACATTTCTATTTCATACCGCAAAGAAATTACGCATATTCGTAAAAAAGTAGTCAAAATGTGCATTTGTTTATAAAAATTGTTCATATAATTAACAATCATTGCCATTACGAAAAATATGGCCGCAAGAAGCCTTTGGCAAATCACCTTAAATTGATTTTGCAACAAAAAATGAAGCCTATTCGTGAAACAATTGTGGAAATGTGCGTTTGTTTATAAAATTTTTTTATATAATTAACAATTATTGTCAGTATGAAAAGTATGGCAGCAAAAAGCCTTTAGCAAAACATTTCGAGTTGATTCCGCAAAAAAAATGAAGCCCATTCATGAAAAAATGGTGAAAATGTGCATTTGTTTATAAAAATTGTTTACATAATTAACAATTATTGTTATTATGAAAAATATGGCAGCAAGTAGCCTTTGGCAAAACATTTCAAGTTGACTTCGCAAAAAATTAGGCATATTCATGAAAAAATGGTCAAAATGTGCATTTGTTTATAGAAATTGTTCATATAATTAACAATTATTGCCATGATGAAAAGTATGGCAGCAAAAAGCCTTTCGCAAAGCATTTCGAGTTGATTCCGTAGAGAAAATGAAGCCGATTCATGAAAAAATGGTGAAAATGTGCATTTGTTTATAAAAATTGTTGACATAATTAACAATTATTGTTATTATGAAAAATATGGCAGCAAGGAGCCTTTGGCAGAACACTTCAAGTTGACTCCGCAAAAAATTAGGCATATTCATGAAAAAATGATCAAAATATGCATTTGTTTATAAAAATTGTTTATATAGTTAACAATTATTGCTATTATGAAAAATATGTCAGCAAGAAGCCTTTGGCGAAACATTTCAAGTTGACTCCGCAAAAAATTAGGCATATTCATGAAAAAATGGTCAAAATGTGCATTTGTTTATAGAAATTATTCATATAATTAACAATTATTGTCATGATGAAAAGTATGGCAGCAAAAAGCCTTAAGAAAAACATATCGAGTTGATTCCGTAGAGAAAATGAAGCCGATTCATGAAAAAATGGTGAAAATGTGCATTTGTTTATAAAAATTGTTTATATAATTAAGTTTTTGTTACTATGAAAAATATAATAACAAGAAGTCCGTGGAAAGACATTTCTAGTTCATTTAGCAAAAGAAAATTACGCATATTCATGAAAAAATGGTAAAAATGTGCATTTGTTTATAAAAATTGTTTATATAGTTAACAATTATTGCTATTATGAAAAATATGACAGCAAGGAGCCTTTGGCAGAACATTTCAAGGTGACTCCGCAAAAAATTAGGCATATTCATGAAAAAATGATCAAAATGTGCATTTGTTTATAAAAATTGTTTATATAGTTAACAATTATTGATATTATGAAAAATATGACAGCAAGGAGCTTTTGGCAAAACATTTCAAGTTGACTCCGCAAAAAATTAGGTATATTCGTGAAAAAATGGTCAAAAGTGCATTTGTTTATAAAAATTGTTTATATAATGAACAGTTTTTGTGATAATAAGAAATATCACAGCAAGAAGTCTTTGGCAAAACATTTCAAGTTGATTCCGCAAAAAAAAAAGAAGCCTATTCATAAAAAATTGGTTGAAGTGTGCATTAGTTTATGAAAATTGTTTAAATAATTAGTAAAAAGCAGCTATTCGTAACTTATTTTAAGCACACACACACATCTGTCATATTTCG
>JBAGKK010000475.1:204093-216028 GCA_037177015.1 Euceroptres primus | reverse complement strand
GTTCAGGTTACTAAAAATACTGACATTGAAAAAAAAAGAATTTTATTGTCGACAAATGCACAAATAATTCGTTTGTCTATTAAATTTGTTTTAAAAAAATCATGCAATTTACCAACAAATTATGAATTTTTCTGAAATTATCATGAAGTTCCTAATTAAAAGAACTGACATCCAAAAAAAAAAACAAATTTTTCTGTCGACAAATGCTTGAGTAATGCATTTGTTTATTAAATTTGTTTATAATATTAACAAGAATAATCTTAGGAGAAATTTTCTCAATTATCATATTGTTTTTATCGAAATTTCTTGTAATATAACTGTAAAAAACGTAAAATTATTGAAAATTATAGAATAGTATATTATGCAACATGTGCGTAAAATGCGGTTTTACACACGCGAGCACCACAAATTGGTAAAACCGTACACACGAGTTGCATACGATATTTTTTGACACAGCGTGCGTAAAATGCGTTTTTAACACACCCATATTAGTGGGAGTGTAATAATCCGTTTTACGCACTAATATGGGTGTGTGAAAACCATATTAGTGGGTGTGTAATAAACTGTTTTACGCACTAATATGGGTGTGTAAAAACGCATTTTACATCTAATATCTTTAACTAATATTCCTCTATGAAACGTAGGCGATTGCAACAATGTTCCTATTATTGACGAACAGCGGCAACGTCAAACAGAAAAAATGTCCTTTTTTTCGTCATATTTGCTTATTTAATAAAATAAAATATAAATAATATAAAATAATTATATAAAATATATTATTATTATATTATTATTATTATATTATTATTTTATATAAAATATAAAATAATATAAAATATAAATAATATAAATAAAAAATCAGGCTCGACAACTCTCTGGAAAATTTTATCATCTTTTCTTCAAATTTTTTACGTCCTAATCGGTCAATATTTGTGGGCTGTACGTTATTTTGAACCAAAAAAGTAATTTTTTCCGACTGCTCGGAGAATCTTGATACAAACATTCCTTTCAATTTTTGACACTTTTTGTTTAATTTTTCAAATTTTTTTCTATAATTGACCACTATGATTAATTTCCGAAACAGGAAAAAGCAAACCCATCTCTTATTTTTCTCTTGCAATCTCATTTCTCGCTTTAGAGCCAACAACGGGGGACACTGGCAGTCGGATATGCCGGAACGACATGTCGTTCGTTCATAATATATGGAGAGCACACGACATAAAATTCTCCAATTGCAAAATTGATGCGGCTTATGTTACCGTACATAGGACGTGGCTTCTTGGCGGTCTCGCGGGTCCCTCCTCGTTTCACTGTAAAGCAACTCCTCGTATTGTACAGGGACGCGTAATTCATTTTTTACCGGACTCAGCTCAATTATTTATAAATTGCTGCTCCCTTGAGCAAACGACTACGACTATATATTGCCGCTTCACCATCACCTTCCCTCCTCCTCCCCCTCCTTCTTTCCCCCTTTCAATCTCCCTATTTTTCATCCCTTGCGCTTTTCTCCGATGGCTCGCCAATGATATCGAACATTCTCCCTTTTACACCCCCTCTGTAGTCAAGAGAAAAGAGAAAAAAAAATAAAACTGATTCGTATGCACGTGCGACACTGGATAAGAGATCGGTGCTAAAAAATCGAAATGGGGAGAACGAATGATGAATAAGATTATTGAGGAGATAGGATCTCAGCTTTCTGACCACTATCTCCTCAATCTAAGCAGCTGCATATTCTGTTTTGAGTTAATTGGCATCATTATTTCGCAATGACTTGATATATTTGTATCATTTTGTTTTTGGGGTAAATTGTTGATTAGGGTGGATTAGGAAAAAAGATTCAATGCAATCTTTGTCAATATCTTGTAATGTAATGTAATCTGAATGCAATTTCTATACAATTTCTATGCAATACAGTGCCATCTATGCGATTCCAGGCAATGTCGTACAATCCTGTGCAATCTGTGTCAATATCTTGCATTTCTATGTAATCACTATACAATTTTTTCCCAACCGTGCAATCCCGTGCAATATTTTGTAATCGTATGTAATTTCGATGCAATCTTGAAATCGCTAAGCAATGCCTATGCAATTCCATGTAATCTTTTGTAATCCTATGCAATCTCGTGCAATTTTATGCAATCTCTATGTAATCCAATGCAACATTTCGGAGTCTTATGCGGAAAGCATAAGATTCTTATGCTTCATGATTCATAAGAATCTTATCTTGTCATGATTCATAAGAATCTTATCTTTCGGAATCTTATAACTCTTTTGATTCCATGCAGTTTTGAGTAATCCTATGCAATGTATGCATCCTATGCAATCCTATGCAATCTTATGCAATTAAATGCAATCTTTATGCAATCCTATGAAATGTCAAAATCTCAATGTAATTCCGTGCTATATTACAATCTCACGCAATTCCGTTGGGTTTAATGTAATCTCTGTCAATAACTTGCAATTTAATGTAATTTGAATGCAATTTCTATACAATTTCAATGCAATACAGTGCCATTTATGCAATTCCATGCAATGTCATACAATCCTGTGCAATTTGCCTCAATATCTTGCATTTTTTATGTAATCTCTACTTTTTTTTTGCAATTCAGTGCAATCCCATGCAATATTTTGTAATCGTACTTCAATGCAATCTTGAAATCGCTAAGTAATATCTATGCAGTACTGGACAATCCTACCCAATCTCTATGCAATTCTATGCAATCGCTGTGCAATTTCTATACAATCATGTACAATCTGTTTTAATGTCGTAATTCCTATGCAATACCGAGAAATTCCATGAAAATTCTATTCAACTGCGTGCAAAATCTATGCAATCCGATGGAATCTTGCAATTTCTATGCAGCCTTATGCAATCCCGTGCAATGTATGCAATTTTTATAATCTGCATGCAATTTCTACACACGATAAGTGCAATCCCGTATCATCTATGCAATCCCGTGCATTCCAATGCAATCTTTATGCAATCCCGAGCAATCCTATACAATTTCTATACAATCCCGTGAAATTTCTATGCGATCCTGTACAATCTATGGAATTTTTGGGCAATCTTTTGGCACATATGCAGTTTCTATGCAATCTTGAAATCTCTATGTCCATTTTGAAATTTTTATGCTATTTTGGAACCTCTATGCAATCCCGTGCAGTTTCATCCAATCTCAATGAAATTGCTATGCAATCCCGTAAAATCTATGCAATTTCGCAATCTGTATGCAATTTTTACACAAATTCTGTGCAATCTTGTACCATTTATGCAATCCCGTACAATTTCATGCAATCTCTATGAAATTTCTATGTAATCTCGTACAATCTTTGCAAATTATATTCAATCCCATGCAATCTCTATGCAGTTTCTATGCACTCCGGTACTATCTATGCATTTTGTGTGCAATCATATGAAATTTCAATTCAATCTTTTAATTCTCTCTTTGCAATCTTTAAATTTCTGTGCAATCTCGTGCAATCCCATGCAAACTTTATGCAATTTCTATGCAACCCGGTACAAACGATGCAATTTCGCAATGTGTATGCACTTTCTATGCAATTTCTATACAACCCGGTACAATCTATGCAATTTCGCAATCTGTATGCATTTTCTATACAATTTCTGTGCAATCCTGTACAATCTATGCAATTTTGCAAGCTGTATTCACTTTCCATGCGATTTCTATGCAACCCGGTACAATCCATGCAATTTTGCAATCTGTATGCACTTTCGATGCAATTTCTGTGCAATCCTGTGCAATTTATGCAATTTCTCAACCTGTGTGCAATGTCTATGCAATCCTGTGCAATCTATGCAAACTCGAGCAATCCCATGAAATTTCTATGCAATCCCATGCAATCTATAAGCAATTTCTATGTAATCCCATATAATATATTCAATCTCGATGCAATTCCATGCAATCTCTGTGCAATTTCCGTGGTATCCCGTACAATCTATGCTATTTCTATGCAACCCATTCAATTTTTATTTTTGTTTAATCTCTTTGCAAACTTTGAAACTCTATGCAATCTCGTACAAGCCCATGGAATCTCTATGTAATTTTTATGCAGCCCGATACAATCTATGCAATTTCGTAATACGTATGCACTTTCTATGCAATTTCTGTGGAATCCTGTACAATCTATGCAACTTCGCAACCTGTATGGAATTTCTATACAACCCCGTACAATCTATGCAAACTCGAGAAATCCCATGCAATTTCTAGGGAATCCTATGCATTTCTATGTAATCCCGTATAATCTATGCAAGTACAATGCAATTATATGCAATCCCTATGCAATTTCTGTGCAATCCTGTACAGTCTATGCTATTTCTATGCAACCCATGCAATTTCTATTTCATCTGTTAATCTTTTTGCAATCTTTGAATCTCTATGCAATCCCATGCAATCTCTATGTTATTTCTGTGCAACCCCGTAAAATCTATCCAATTTCGCAATCTTTATGCCCTTTTTATATAATTTCTTTGCAATCCCGTGCAATCTATGATTTTTTGTAATCTGTATGCAATTTTTATGCAACCCCGTACTATCTATGCAAGCTCGAGCAGTCCTATGCAATTTCGATGCTATTTCTATGCAACCCCGTACAATCTATGCAATTCCACAATTTTTATGCACTTTCTATTCTAATTTTATGCAATCCCGTACTATGTATGCAGTTTTGTAATCTGTATGCAATTTTTATACAATCCCGTACGATCTATGCAAGCTCGAGCATTCCCGTGCAATTTGGACGCAATTTTTATGCAACCTTGTACAATCTGTGCAAGCTCGAACATTTCCATGCAATTTCTATGCAATCACATGCAAACTTGAGCAATCTCATGCAATTTATATGCATTCCAATGCAAACTATATGCAATTTCGGTACAATCTCGTACAACCTGTGAAAACTGGAGCAATTTCATGAAATTTCTATGCAAACTAATGCAATCTCTATGCCATTTCGGTACAATTTCGTACAATCTGTCCAAATTTGAGCTAACTCATGCAATTTCTATGCAATTCCATGCAATTTATATGCAATTCCATGCAATCTCTATGCTTTTTCGGCACAATTTCGTACAATCTGTGCAAATTAGAGCAATCTTATGCAATTTCTATGCAATCCCATGCAATTTCTATGTAATTTCGGTTCAATTTCGGACAATCTGTAAAAAATCGAGCACTTTAATGAAATTTCTATGCAATATAATGCCATCTCTATGCAATTTCTACTCAATCGAATGCAATCTTTATGCAATTTCGGTGCAATCTCGTACAATCTGTGCAAACTTGAGCATTCTAATGCAATTTCTATGCAATCCCATACAATCTCATGCAATTTCGGTTCAATCTCGTACAATCTGTGCAAATTTAAGCAATCTCATGCAATTTTTATGCAATCCCATGCAACCTCTGTGCAATTTCGGTACAATTTCGTACCAACTGAGGAAACTTGAGCAATCTCATGCCATTTTATGCAATCCCATGCAATCTCTATGCACTTTCGGTACAATTTCGTACATTCTGTGCAAATTTGAGCAATTTTATGCAATTTCTATGCAATCCCATGCACTCTCTACGCACTTTTAGTACAATTTCGTACAATCTGTGCAAATTTAAGCAATCTAATGTAATTTCTATGCAATCCTATGCCATTGCAATTTCTATGCAATCCCATGTGATCTCTATACAATTTCGATCCAATCTCGCACAATTTGTGCAAATTTGAGCAATCTCATGCAATTTCTATGCAATCCCATGCAATTTCTATGCAATTTCGGTACAATCTCGTACAATCTGTAAAAACTCGAGCAATCGCATGAAATTTCTATGCAATCTAATGCAATTTCTATGCAATTTCTATGCAATCGAATGCAATCTCTGTGCAATTTCTAAGCATTCGAATGCAATCTCTATGCAATTTCGGTATTATCTCGTACAATCTGTGAAAACTAGATCAATCTTATGCAATTTCTATCCAATCCCATGCAATCTCTATGCAATTTCGGTTCAATTTCGGACAATCTGTAAAAAATCGAGCACTTTAATGAAATTTCTATGCAATATAATGCAATCTCTATGCAATTTCTACTCAATCGAATGCAATCTTTATGCAATTTCGGTGCAATCTCGTACAATCTGTGCAAACTTGAGCAATCTCATGCAATTTCTATGCAATCCCATACAATCTCATGCAATTTCGGTCCCATCTCGTACAATCTGTGCAAATTTGAGCAATCTCATGCAATTTCTATGCAATCCAATATAATCTCTATTGAATTTCAGTACAATTTCGTACCATCTGAGGAAACTTGAGCAATCTCATGCCATTTTTATGCAATCCCATGCAATATCTATGCACTTTCGGTACAATTTCGTACATTCTGTGCAAATTTGAGCAATTTTATGCAATTTCTATGTAATCCCATGCACTCTCTATGCACTTTCGGTACAATTTCGTACAATCTGTGCAAATTTGAGCAATTTCATGCAATTTCTATGTAATGCCATGCAAACTCTATGCAATTTTGGTACAATTTCGTACAATCTGTAAAAACTCGAACAGTCTTATGCAATTTCTATGCAATCCCATGTGATCTCTATACAATTTCGGTCCAACCTCGCACAATTTGTGCAAACTTGAGCAATCTCATGCAATTTCTATGCAATTCATTACAATCTCTATGTAATTTTGGTACAATCTCGTACAATCTGTGCAAATTTGAGCAATCTCATGCAATTTCTATGCAATCCTATGTAATTTCTATGCAATTTCGGTACAATCTCGTACAATCTGTGCAAACTTGAGCAATCGCATGCAAATTATATGCAATCCTATGCAACCTCTATGCAATTTCGGTACAATTTTGTACAATCCGTGGAAATTTGAGCATCTTATGCAATTTCTGTGCTATCCCATGCAATCTCTATGCAATTTCGGTACAATTTCGTACAATCTGTAAAAAATCGAGCAATATAATGAAATTTCTATGTAATATAATGCAATCTCTATGCTATTTCTACGCAATCGAATGCAATCTTTATGCAATTTCGGTGCAATCTCGTACAATCTGTGCAAATTTGAGCAATTTCATGCAATTTCTATGCAATCTAATGCAACCTCTATGCAATTTCTGTGCAATCTCTATGCAATTTCTATGCAAACTAATGCAACTTCTATGCAATTTCTATGCAATCGAATGCAATCTCTGTGCAATTTCTAAGCAATGGAATGCAATCTCTATGCAATTTCGGTACAATCTCATACAATCTGTGAAAACTGGATCAATCTCATGCAATTTCTATCCAATCCCATGCTATCTCTATGCAATTTCGGTCCAATCTCGTACAATCTGTGCAAACTTGAGCAATCGCATGCAAATTATATGCAATCCCATGCAACCTCTATGCAATTTCGGTACAATTTTGTACAATCCGTGGAAATTTGAGCAATCTCATGCAATTTCTGTGCTATCCCATGCAATCTCTATGCAATTTTGGTACAATTTCGTACAATCTGTGCAAATTTAAGCAATTTAATGCCATTTTTATGCAATCTAATACAATCTCTATGCCATTTCTATGCAATACTATGCAATCTTACAATCTCTGTGTAAACTTTCGCAATTTTTAGTAATCTTCCGTAATCATGCAACATCTTAAAATGCCCTACAATTTCATGCAACCATCCTATTGAATATACTCTAAATTTCTAAGTAGTTAATCCTCCAGATGGTAATTAAAGGAAATTACCAATTACCATTTGGTAATTGGAACAAAAATTAGGATACTAAATTTGCAACATTTCTTAACAACACAGTAAATCTTAGAATATTATTTTAATTTGCCGCGTTATTATTTTGATCCGAAGTACATCATTTTTTTATTGTCACAGTTTTTTGTCTTTTGATTTCTCATTTTGCTGCCGATTAAAATGATACTTGGGGATTTTCTGTGAATGTATAAAAGTATATTCTTAAAAATTGTAGAAAATTTTTATCTAGCCATTCTTTCGAATTCACGGCTTAAATCCAAGATTCGATGTTGTCATTGTATGAAATTGACTTTTGTAAGCTAGTCCTTAGGAAACATGCGCAGTCGCGTTCCCCAACAAGCAGCTTATGTGGACCTTAAAGGTCGATTCGTGTGAACGAACCGGACGGTCGAGGGGTTGACTATAAGACCTCGTGACTAATTAATCTCCAGATGGAAATCCTTCGCACCTAAACCCGGCCATTGTCTGATGTCTTTCTTTCGCATCTTTTACACGGAAAAATTCCTAACTTAACCTTTTCGGATAATCCTTTTTTGAAGGAATTTAATTTCTTTCTGAAAACGGATACGATTCATTTTGATTTTTCATTTGACTAGGAATTTACATATCTCAAAAATTCCCCATGCAATGGCAAATACATAATCATTAAATGTTCAAATAAATAAATTAATTAAATAATTAATTAATTAAACTATCTAACTTTATCTAAATTCTACTTTATCTTTATCTTTAACTTTATCTAAATTCTACTTTATCTTTATGTTTAACTTTATCTAAATTATCATTTCGATTTCCAGGAATTGTGAAAATAAGAACAGAATTTTCAAAATTAGAAATAATCTGAACAGTAAGAGCCAAAATTAGGATCCTTCTGAATTATTGTGAAAATAAGTATTATTGTGAAATAATTAGAAATACTCTGTGAAAAAGATTCTTTATTATGAAGTTATTAAAAAATTGCAGAAAAGAAATATTCACTCAAAAATATGTCTGGTTAAATTAACCAGAATTCTGGTTAAATATGCCCTTACTATTTTTTCTGGTTAAAGTAATCAGAATTCTGATTATTTTAATCAGAATTTCTGGATAGTTGAACCAGCATTCTGGTTACTCTAACCAGAAAAAAAGTAAGGGCATATTTAACCAGAATTCTGGTTAATTTAACCAGACATTTTTTTGATTGTTTGTCTTCCAATAAAAAATTGCTATTTAGCAGAAGAAATTGGAGATAATCTTAGTGAATGAATAATAGAGGAATAAAAAATGTGTCGGTTTAATCTGGGATAAATTTGAACACATCACAATAGGCAATGCCTCACGGCTAACGTGCTTTTAGTGGCAATCTAATGTTCTCTCTCGCTTCATCTCTTTCTCTCTGCATGTTAACGTTTCGAACTGAATACATAGAGCGCTAGCCTGAGGGCCTTTGTGGATGTTCAAAGACTACAATGTCCATAGTATACGGTCCAACAATGGGTCCTCTACAACTGGTTAATATCAAGGTTATTTGAAGGGTAGCCTTCACGATGGTCCCTGTCTTCGATGTTTTGGTAGCCCTGAAAAATGAGCTCACTCAAACGGAAAAGAAAAATCCGTATGAGGCAAGAATTTTTCTAAGAATGATTGTGATTCACATTAAGGTATGAGGATACAAATACGAGATATATCAATGGAGAAGTATTTTTAACATATATGTACCTATGATATCGATTTAAAGGGGATAAAAATGAACATATGCCCATGTTTATCACGAGGAAAAAACTCGACGGGTTTTGGGAAAACCGACTTTCAATTTTTAAGCTTCAACATAATTTTTATTTGCGCTTATTTTGAAGTAACATCAAATTTCAATTGTAGGATCAAACATAATTTTCATGTGCATTTCATTTCAATTTTCATTTTCATTTCAAGTTTCATTTCATTTTGATGTAACATCAAATTTCAATTTTAAGGCTCCAACCTAATTTTCAGTCTCAAACCTAATTTTCAGGCTCCAACCTTATTTTTACGTGATCTTATTTTGATGATGCATCAAAATAGGTACATATAAAAATGTTCAATTTTTAATCCCTAAAAATTTTCAATTGTTAGTGCCTAAGAATTTTCAATTTTTAGTCCCTAAAAATTTTCAATTGTTAGTGCCTAAGAATTTTCAATTGTTAGTGCCTAAAAATTTTCAATTGTTAGTGCCTAAATTTTTCAATCGTTAGTGCCTAAATTTTTCAATTGTTAGTGCCTAAATTTTTCAATTGTTAGTGCCTAAATTTTTCAATTGTTAGTGCCTAAATTTTTCAATTGTTAGTGCCTAAAGATTGAAAATGATTTCAGGCCCCAAACTTATTTTCAAGTGATCTTATTTTGATGATACATCAAAATAAGTGCACATAAAAGTTAGGTGTCTTTTTAGGCACTAAAGATTGAAAATTTACCGTAAAAATTAAAATGTAACATTTCCAATTTTTAAATCTAACCTTATTTTTATGTAACATCAAAATAAGTTTGCATAAAAATTAGGTTGGAGCCTGAAAATCAGGCACTTATTTTGATGTAACATCAACTTTCAATTTTTAGTCTCCAAACTTATTTTATGTGAACTTATTTTGACGATTAAAATAAATAATTGACATTAAAATAAGTGTACATAAAAATTAGGTGTGTTTTTCGGCACTAAAAAATTGACGTAAAAATTGAAATGCAACATTCCTAATTTTTAAGTTATAACCTAATTTTTATGTTACATCAAAATAAAAATTAGCTTGTAGCCTAAAAATTATGCATTCATATTAATGTAACATCATTTTTCAATTTTTAGGCTAATCTTTAGGCACCAGCTTAATTTTTGTGTACTTATTTTGGCGCTTCATAAAAATAAATGCCTATTTTTTAAGTAACATCGAAATAAGTTCACATAAAAATTAGGTTGGAGTCCAAAAATTAGGTTGGAGCCTGAAAATCAGGCACTTATTTTGATGTAACATCAACTTGCAATTTTAAGGCTCCAACCTAATTTTCAGGCTCCAACCTTATTTTTACGTGATCTTATTTTGATGATGCATCAAAATAGGTGCACATAAAAATTTTTAATTTTTAGTCCCTTAAAATTTTCAATTGTTAGTGCCTAAAAATGTTCAATTGTTAGTGCCTAAATTTTTCAATTGTTAGTGCCTAAGGATTGAAAATGTAACGTACAAATTGAAATGTAACATTTCTAATTTTTAGGCTTCAACCTAATTTTCATGTAACATCAAACAAGATCGCATAAAAATTAGGTTGGAGCCCAAAAATTAGGTTGGAGCCTGAAAATTAGACTGATAAAAATTTTGGTGAAATTTCAACTTTCAATTTTTAGTCTCTAACCTCATTTTTATGTGAACTTATTTTGATGATACATTAAAATAAGTGCAGATAAAAATTAGGTGTGTGTTTAGGCACTAAAAATTGAAAATTTTTAGTGCCTAAAACACACCTAATTTTTAGTGCCTAAAGATTGAAAAATTGACGTAAAAATTGAAATGCAACATTCCTAATTTTTAGGTTCTTACCTAATTTTTATGTTACATCAAAATAAAAATTAGCTTGTAGCCTAAAAATTATGCATTTATGTTAATGTAACATCATTTTTCAATTTTTAGGCTCTAACCTAAACATTAGAGCCCCAGCTAAATTTTTATGAAACATCAAAATAAGTTCACATAAAAATTAAGTTGTAGCCTCAAAATTAGGTTGGAGCCTGAAAATTAGGGACTTATTTTGATGTAATATCAAATTTCAATTGTTAGGATCTTACCTAATTTTCATGTACACCTATTTTGATATTACATTTCATTTTCAAGTCTTAGGCTCCAACCTTACTTTATGTGCACTTATTTTGATGTTACATAAAAATCAATGCCTAATTTTTAGTTTCCACGCTAATTTTGATGTATAATCAAAATAAGTGCACATAAAAATTAGGTTGTAGCCTAAAAATTAGGCATTTATTTTTATGTAATATCAATTTTCAATTTTTAGATTCCAACCTTATTTTTAGGCCCTAAACTTATTTTCAAGTATTCTTATTTTGATGATACATCAAAATAAGTGTACATAAAAATTAGGTGTGTTTTTCGGCACTAAAAAATTGACGTAAAAATTGAAATGCAACATTCCT
>JBAGKK010000475.1:157020-199117 GCA_037177015.1 Euceroptres primus | reverse complement strand
TATATATATATCTTCTCTCCAAATCTGAATCAGTTAAAATTTGAGATAAAATTTAGAGAAAAGGTATATATATTCTCTCTAAATCTGAATCAGTTGAAATTTGACTGATTCAATCAGTACAACCGGAAGTTTTTTTCTTCTGTCAAAGTCTACAAAAAATTACCGAAATTCGCTCAAATTCTTTCGAATATTCAAAACTTATCTGAAATTTGTAAAAAGCCTCCAAAATATTCTAGACTGACTTAAAATCTAGACTATTCCAAAATCTTCTAAAGGTTTCTGAATACTTTCGTGACCTTCTAAAATTTTCTAGGGAATTTTTTTAGAATCCACCAAAGTCTACAAAAAATTACCGAAATTTGCTTAAATTCTTTAGAATCTTCAAAACTTACGTGAAATCTGTAAAAAAATTTTAAAATATTCTACATTGTTTTAAAATCTACAATCATTTCGATTCTTCCATAATCTTTTAGAATTTTCTGGATTTTCCTATAATAATATTAAACAATCTTAAAGAATTCTTAAAAATTCTTTAATATTCTGCAAAATATACTAAAATGATCCAAAATCTTCAATGAGAGTCAGGGAATTTTTGTTGATGGAACAAATTATAATTTTATTCCAATATTTATTTGTATTTATATTTGTATTTATTCATAGAAAATTCCTAGGGCTAGATAGCCCTATAAGGAACAGTTGATACATATTACAATATAAATATTACAATATAATTATAGTTTAACAATTATAATTATATAATTGTAATTTAACAATTATAATTATATAATTGTAAATTAACAATTATAATTATATAATTGTAATTTAACAATTATAATTATATAATTATAGTTTTACAAAAGAAAAACATTATCAAGGATCACAGTCAGTCCTCAATTCCCCTTTTTGCCCCTTTCACCTATTATTTTCCAAATCTCCTAAAATCACTTTTTTTTAGAGTTTCATTCTTTTTCCCCCTTTCCCCCTTTTTTCCTTTTTATATTTAAACATCCGAATAATTTTCCAAGAATTATGAGATATAGAAGCTTGTGACATTCAAGAACTCTTTTAATGATTGCTTAAAAATCTCGTAAGTTTTCAATTTTCAAAATTAAACGAAAGTCTCCTAAAATCTCTTAAAATCCTCCAGAAACTTTAAAATTGATTTAAAATCCTTAAAAATTCTCTAGAGTACTTGAGACTGTTCTGGAATCTTCTAGGTAATAATCTTAAAAATAATCTTATAAAATAATATTCCAAAATTTTTCAACATTCTACAACATATACTAGACTATTCTAGAATCTTATAAAATTTTCTGAATACTTTCGTGACCTTCTCAAATTTTCTAGGGAATCTTTTAGAATCCACCGAAGTCTACAATAATTACCGAAATTCTCTCAAATTCTTTCGAATATTCAAAACTTATCTGAAATCTGTAAAAAGTCTTCAAAATATTCCAGACTGACTCAAAATTTAGACTATTCCAGAATCTTCTAAAAGCTTCTAAATACTTTCGTGACCTTCTAAAATTTTCTAAGGAATGATTTCTAGCTAATTCAAGTTTTTTCAAAACTTTTTTATTTAATAAAAAAAAAAATTTGTTTTGACTTTTCAAGACTGTCATTTAGTTTAAAAAAATTTATTTTACCGAAAATGGTCCACGTAGAGGAAAAAATTCATTCAAAATGGTGTTCATCAGTATTAATTTATTAAAACAAAAATTTAAATTGTTATAAACAAATTAGTGAACAAAAGTTATATCTTCTTTATTTGTCACATTTAGCACTAAACGAATACTTTCTGAAGAAAATGGAAATAAAATAATGTTAATTTGAAATTAGAAGACGTTAAACATCAATTCCTAATTTTTTATAACAATTTAATCAACAAATACGAAATTAAGGCATTTTTATTAGATAGATTTAGCTTTTCAGCAGAATTAACTATAAATATTTCACCAATGACCATTTGCGGGAATAATTTCCACTGGAACAATAATCGTGTATTATTTAAACAAATTTAATTTAAAAATGCATTGTTTGGCAATTTTTTAATAGATAAACTTCGTTTTTTTCAACATTTATTGTTTAACTGTGAAACATCGAAACAATAGACCATCTCTAAATGTTTGTAGTTGATTCTGCTAAAAAAAAAATTTCTATATTGCAAAATGCTTAAATAATAAATTTTTTAATTTCTTTAAACAATAAATTTGTTTAAACAATAAGCAATTGATGCCTATGTGTAAAGTAAAACAACAAGACACAATGGCAACATACTAGTTATTGATTCTGCTGAAAAAACGAAGATTATCTATTGAAAAATTGCCGGACAATATCTTTGTTTATTAAATTTGTTTAAACAATATAAAATATTGTCCAACTGCAAATTATTGTAGCAAAAGACCATTGGTGAAATATTTATAGTAGATTTTGCTTAAAAAAGGAAACTAATTTATTGAAAAACAGCCATGCAATGAATTTGTTTATTAAATTTGTTTAAATAATGCACAATTATTGTTTAACTGCGAATAATCATAGCAATAGACTATCTGAGATGTTTGTAGTTGATTTTGCTGGGAAAACAAAATTTTTATGTTGAAAAATGCTCAAATAATTAATTTGTTAACTAAATTTGTTTCAATAATAAACAATTCATGATTAACTGTTAAGTAAAACAACAAGACACAATGGCAACATACTAGTTATTGATTCTGCTGAAAAAAACGAAGATTATCTATTTAAAAATTGCCAAAAATTACCTTTGTTTATTTAATTTGTTTAAATAATGTACAATATTGTCTAACTGCAAATTATCATAGCAAAAGGCCATTGGTGAAATATTTATAGTAGATTTTTCTAAAGAAACGAAACTAATTTATTGAAAAACAGCCAATCAATGCATTTGTTTATTAAATTTGTTTAAATAATGCACAATTATTGTTTAACTGTAAATAATCGTAGCAGAAGACTATATCTGAGATGTTTGTAGTTGAATTTTCTGAGAAAACAAAATTTCTATATTGAAAAATGCTCAAATACTTAATTTGTTAACTAAATTTGTTTAAACAATAAACAATTGATGCGTGAGTGTGAAGTAAACCAGCAAGACACATTGGTAGCATACTAGTTATTGATTCTGCTAAAAAAAGGAATATTATCTATTGAAAAATTGCCAAACAATACCTTTGTTTATTAAATTTGTTTAAATAATGTACAATATTGTCCAACTGCAAATTATCATAGCAAAAGACGTAAAATATTTATAGTAGATTTTCTAAAAAAAAAACGAAACTAAGTTATTGAAAAACAGTCAAGCAATGCATTTGTTTATTAAATTTGTTTAACTAATGTACAATTATTCTTTAATTGTGAATCATCATAGCAATAGACTATCTTTGAGATGTTTGCAGTTGATTTTTCTGAGAAAACAAAATTTCTATATTGAAAAATGCTCAAATACTTCATTTGTTAACTAAATCTGTCTAAACAATAAACAATTGATGCGTGAGTATAAAGTCAAACAGCAACACACATTGGCAACATACTAGTTACTGATACTGCTGAAAAAAAGAAGTTTATCTACACAAAAAAAGCCAAATAATGCATTTGTTTATTAAATTTGTTTAATACACGATAATAATACATTATTGTTGTTGCAGTGGAAATATATCACAGAAAAGGTCATTAGTGAAATATTTATAGCTAATTCTGCTGAAAAAAGCTAAATTTATTTAATTAAAAATGCCTTAACTTCGTATTCGTTTATTAAATTGTTACAAACAATTAGGAATTGATGTTTAACGTTTTATAATTTTAAGTTAACATTATTTTATTTCACTTTTCTCCTTAAAATATTGGTTTAGTGCATTTAATTGTGCAAATAAAAAAGATATTTTTCACCAAGATTTTATCTATGGTTCCAATATATAGATATAGTTCAATAAAATTTTGTTCACTAATTTGTTGATAACAATTTGAATTTTTGTTTTATTAAATTATTACTGCTGGAAATCATTTTTAATGAGTTTTGGCCTCGACGGGGACCATTTTTTGTAAAATAAAATTTTTTTTGACTAAATGAAAGTCTTGAAAAGACAAAATTTTATATTATGCTACATGTGCGTAAAATGCGGTTTTACACACGCGATCACCACAAGTGTGTAAAACCGTACGCACGAGTTGCATACGATATTTTTTGACACAGCGTGCGCAAAATGCGTTTTAAACACACCCATATTAGTGGGTGTGTAATAAGCCGTTTTGCGCACTAATATGGGTGTACAAAAACGCATTTCACGCATACTGGGTCAAAAAATTATTTTTTCGATTTGTTTGTTAAACAAAAAATTTTAGAGAAAATTTTTCGAAAATGCCCTCCATTGTAACGATGCGGAATTAATTGCATAATATGTCTAATTAATATATTTATGAGTAACTTTTATGAAATTTTTTGTTCTATCAAAGTTTGTTTACCTGCGAAGGATAATGCTCTGTTGGCAAGTGATTTTACCGGCGGGGAATGGCGTCACAATCTGTTTTCGAAAGTTAGGTTATGTTCGAGGTAATTTGCATCATATAATAAACTGAGGACGTAAAATACCTGATAAATTACTGTAAAAAACCATGTAATTTACCTCGGTTATTTTTCTTGCACAACCCTGGTCATTAATGACTGAATAATTAGTAGTTTCGCACCAAGCGCCAACTTCCAAAGATCTCTGATTGAATCAGTCACTTCTATTTAATTGATTAAATCAATAGATTTTACCTGATATTCAGTGCCTGACTTTTTGCTTTTTGAATCAGTGAAATTTGACTGACAATCGACTGATTCAGATTCTGATCTGACTGACTGATCAGTCAGATCAGTCAGATCTCTGATCTGACTCTTTTAACTGATTCAGATTTAGAGAGTTGGTGTTTTGAATTTTCACTTTCCTTATTTTTAAATAAAATTATTTTTTGATATAACAAAAAATAGAGATATTAGTCAATCAATTAATGAGGGATTTGGCACAGGTGGATGTATTTTCTTATGCTGGGTGTTTGAATCCGAGTCTGGGTGTATCCATATTTATACTGTTATACGAGTACATGCACCGTATAATACTATAATGCGATCCACGGCTGTTGGGTCCTGAGGGCCGGGAGCGAACGGGTGCAAAAAGTAGCTTTGCCAGATGAAGAAAAAAATTTATTGCTGCGATAGCGACTCCCGTATCTCCTTCCGTACACTAACCAGTAGTATACCTGATACAGCAGCGTGATGGCCCTCGGCACATCTCGCCCTCTATGTATATATAGATATGAACGTGCATTATATGGACCACTGGCCACGCCTAAGATATAGACGTTTATACTCCATTTCGAAAAACAAATCTTGCTTTCATGCTGTCTCGACGAGTTGCAACAAAAATTGTTGATTGCAAATTTTTATGGAATAGTATATTATACAACATGTGCGTAAAATGCGGTTTTACGCACGCGATCACCACAAGTGGGTAAAACCGTACGCACGAGTTGCATACGATATTTTTTGACACAGTGTGCGTAAAATGCGTTTTTAACATACCCATATTGGACGGGGTGTAATAAGCCGTTTTACGCACTAATATGGGTGTGTATAAACGCATTTTACGTACACTGTGCCAAAAAAGTAGATTCTAGATCTGAATTGTTAATGGTTAAACTTATTTGCAATGTAGATATCAAGTTACAAGGGAAATTTCCATTTTAGAGATGAATTTTTTAGATTGAATCTTGGTGTTATGTAATCACACCTCGAAAATTATAATCACACGTCGAAAAATATAATCACACCTTGAAAAATATTCTATAAAGTCGAGAAACACTCGAAAAATAATATGACACCTCTGAAAGTATAATCACACGCAAAAAATATAATTACACCTCGGAAAATATAATCACACCTCGGAAAATATAATCATACCTTGAAATAATAATACATAATAAATTCCATTCTATTCTATTCTATTCTATTCTATTCTATTCTATAATCACACCTTAAAAATATAATCAAACGTCGAAAAATAAAATCAAACCTCGGAAAGTTAATCACACCAAGAAAAATATTATCACTCCTCGGAATAATAATAAATAATACTAAATTATATTCTATTCTATTCTATCCTATTCTATAATCACACCTCGCAATAATATGGGTGTGCAAAAACGCATTTTACGCACACTGTGCCAAAAAAATAGATTCTCGATCTCGATTGTTAATGGTTAAACTTATTTGCAATGTAGATATCAAGTTACAAGAGAAATTTCAATTTTAGAGATGAATCTTGGTGTGAGGGTTTTGATAATTTCCAAAAAGTTCGAGCTATAGGATAAAGTGAAGGCGAGAGGTTAATTACTGGCTTTTTTTCGGGTATACCAGGTTGGAAGATTGTGTGGGATTGCTCCAGGTTGCGGTATTACATAGAGATTGCACGGAATTACATGGGATTGCACAGGAATGGCATAAAGATTGCATGGAGTTGTAAGAGTTTGCATAGAGATTGCATAGTGATTGCAAGATTGTGTAGAGATTGCATAGTTATTGCAAGATTGTGTAGAGATTGCATAGTTATTGCAAGATTGTGTAGAGATTGCATAGTTATTGCAAGATTGTGTAGAGATTGCATAGTGATTGCAAGATTGTGTAAAGATTGCATAGTGATTGCAAGATTGTATAGAGATTGCAAGATTTTATAGAGATTGCATAGTAATTGCAAGATTGTGTAGAGATCGCATAATAATTGCAAGATTGTGTCGGTATTGCTTAATAATCGCAAGATTGTGTAGAGATTGCATCAAGATTGCATAGAATAACAAAAAATTCCATGAGATTTCATAGATTGTAAGGATTTAACAAAATTTGCATAAAGACTGCCCGAGATGGTATAAGTTTGCATTAAAACCGTACGCACGAGTTTTATACAATATTTTTTGACACAGTGTGCGTAAAATGCGTTTCTAACACACCCATATTAGTGGGTGTGTAATAAGCCGTTTTACGCACTAATATGGGTGTGTAAAAACGCATTTTACGCCCACTGTGTCAAAAAAGTAGATTCTCGCTCTCGATTGTTCATGGTTAAACTTATTTGCAATTTAGATATCAAGTTACAAGAGAAATTTAAATTTTAGAGATGAATCTTGGTGTAAGGATTTTGGCAATTACTTGGTTGATTACTGGGTTTTTTTGGGTATACAAGGTTGAAAGATTGTGTGGGATTGCTTCAGGTTGCGGTATTACATAGAGATTGCACGGAATTACATGGGATTGCACAGAAATGGCATCAGGATTGCATGGAGTTGCTCGAATTTGTATATAGATTGCATAGTGATTGCAATATTGTGTAGTGATTGCACAGTGATTGCAAGGTTGTATAGAGATTGCACAGTGATTGCAAGATTGTGTAGAGATTGTATAGTAATCGCAATATTGTGTAGAGATTGCATCAAGATTGCATAGAATGGCAAAAAAATGCATGCGATTTCATAGATTGTACAGGATTGCACAAAAATTGCACAAAGATTGCATGGGATTTGCAAATGGTGCGGAATTACGTAAAGAATGCACTAGTTTGCATAAGGACTGCATAGATTGCATGGGATTGTGTAAATTTGCATAAAGATTGCACGGGATTGTATAAGTTTGCATTAAAACCGTACGCACGAGTTTCATACGATATTTTTTGACACAGTGTGCGTAAAATGCGTTTTAGCACACTCATATTAGTGGGTGTGTAATGAGCCGTTTTACGCACTAATATGGGTGTGTAAAAACGTATTTTACGCACTCTGTGATAAAAAAGTAGATTCTCGATCTCGATTGTTCATGGTTAAAGTTATTTGCAATGTAGATATCAAGTTACAAGAGAAATTTCAAGTTTAGAGACGAATCTTGGTGTGAGGATTTTGATAATTTCCAAAAAGTTCGAACTATATGGTGAAATGAAGGCAAGGGGTTAATTACTGGATTTTTTTTGGGTATACCAGGTTGAAAGATTGTGTGGGATTGCTCCATGTTGCGATATTACATAGAGATTGCATGGAAATATATGGGATTGCACAGAAATGACATAAATATTGCATGGAGTTGCAAGAGTTTGCATAGAGATTGCATAGTGATCGCCAGATTGTGTAGGGATTGCATGGAGATTGCATAGAATGGCAAAAAATTGCATGAGATTTCATAGATTGTACAGGATTGCACAAAAATTGCATAAAGATTGCATGGGATTTGCAAATTGTGTGGAATTGCATAAAGAATGCACGAGTTTGCAGAGGGATTGAATATATTGCACAGTATTGTGTAAGTTTGCATAAAGATTGCACGGGATTGTATAAGTTTTGATTTGATATTATTTGATTATGTTTATTTAAATCCAATAGATACATAGCGATTGCAAAATTGTATAGAGATTGCATAGGATTGCATATATTGCAGCGAATTGTACAGAAATTGCGTGGAGATATCATGGGATTGCATATATTGCATGGGATTGCATAGAAATTCCTAGATTGCATATAAATTGCATGGGATTGCATAGAAATCGCAACGGATTGCATAAAAATTTAAAATATTGCATAGAGATTGTATAGAAATTGTATGGAGATTGTACAAGATTGCATAGAAATTGCATAAATCGTACAAGATTGCATAGAAATTGCATAGATCGTACAAGATTGCATAGAAATTGCATAGAGATTGCATGCAATTGCATGAGTTTGCTTAAGAATTGCATGGAATTGCAATATATTGCACGAGATTGAATATAGATGGCAAAATTGCCTAGAGATTGCATACGATTGCAAGATATTGCCAGAGATAGTATAGGATTGCATAGAGATTGCATAGAGATTGTATAGAAATTGTATGGAGATTGTAATATTGCATAGGATTGCATTAGATTACTTCAAAATTGTAACGGATTGTTCAGGATTGCGTAGATTGTTCGGTGATGCATAGGAATTTCATAAAGATTGCATGGAATTGCACGGAATTGCATAGATGATACGGGATTGCACAAAAATTGTCTAGAAATGCCATATATATTCCGAAATTGCACGAGTTTGCATAAAAATTACATGCGATTACTCTAAAATGCATCGATTTTACGGTTCGCATAGAAATTACACAGATTGTACAAGACTGTATATAAATTGCATAGATTGTACAAGATTGCATAGAAATTGCATAGATTGTACAAGATTGCATAGAAATTGCATAGAGATTGCATGCAGTTGCATGAGATTGCTTAAAAATTGCATGGAATTGCATGTATTGCACGGGATTGAATATAGATGGCAAAATTGCCTAGAGATTGCATACGATTGCAAGATATTGCCAGAGATAGTATAGGATTGCATAGAGATTGTATAGAGATTGTATGGAGATTGCAAGATTGGATAGGATTGCATTAGATTGCAACGGATGGTTTAGGATTGCGTATATTGTTCGGTGCTGCATAGAAATTTCATAAATATTGCATGGAATTGCATAGATGATACTTGATTGTACAGAAATTGTCTAGAAATTCCATACATATTCCGAAATTACATAGATTGAACCGGATTGCATCGAGAATGCATAGGATTGCACGAGATTGCATAAATCGTACAAGATTCCACGGAAATTGCATATAGACTGCAAAATTGCACGGGAGTGCGTAGAGATTGCATATCATATCAAAATATTGCATAGGATTGCACAAAAATTGCAAGATTGCACAAAACTGCACAAGATTTCAAGAATTAATATCCCCTGAAGTGTAGATAATTGTACAAATTTTTTCTTTTACTTTTTTTTTTGCGTAACTGTTCACAACTTTTTCAAAATTTCTAGACAAACCCTGATATTCGGAGTCATAACCCGGGAAACCTCAAAAAATCTCGTGTGCACCTTTTTCACTTTCTCTAAAATCCAGAATCAGTTTAATACCCTTATGTATCCAGCTTCTAAAAGTTTCTGTAAAACCGACCCCTTCTCCTGGTTTTCGGTCCGAGTCGAGCTTCAATAATACAGAGGGTGGGGAAATTGTGATCGAAGGATACTATTGGAAAGCAATACCTTAGCCGCCCCTTGAATAAGTAATGGGACAATATTTTTAAAACGCCTATAATTCGTGGGCGAAAGCCGCCTCTCCACCCTCAGACGGATGGACCTGTATTTATCGGCCCGCAGAGTATAGCCACAACCAAGAAAGAAGGGTGATCATTTATTGCAAAGCGAGCCTCCTCCACTTTTTATCCTCTATCCTTTTTTATTTTATATATATTTTTTACTCTACAATCGACCTAAACTTCAGATCAGCCGGATCATTGCTGCCATTTATCGACGCTGCCTACTGTTTTAGTAATGGCGTCCCGACGTCCGCGTACCTTACCTCCAGAATCGTTTCCTGCTTTGGGAAATAAAATTTCTCTGTAAAAATTGGTCACGTGCTGCGAACCTAACGCTTCAGTGCTACCCTGTGAGTTTATTTGGCTTTTCGAAAGGGATGATTGAGTTGTGGTTTATAATGCACCCTAATATTTCTTTTCAATCCTCTAACTCTGACTTTATTTGATGATTCGATCAGGCTAAAAAATTTAGAAAATAAATCAATAATAACAAAATCTCCCCCACCCTATATATTTTTAACGCAATATAATTCTTATATTCAGTTTTTCTTTTTATTGAGAGTCGAGACGTTCGAAAAATATAATCACACCTCAGACAATATAATCACACCGCGGAAAATATAATCACACCTCGGAAAATGTAATTAGACCTCGGAAAGTATAATCTACTAAGTCGAGAAACACTCGAAAAATATAAGCACACCTTTGAAAGTATAATCACACTAAAAAAATATAATCGCACCTCGGAAAATATACTCACACATTGGAAAGTATTAAGACACCTTGGAATATATAATCACACCTCGAAAAATATAATCAGACATCGGAATAATAATAATTAATAATAAATTTTATTCTATGCTATTCTGTTCTATTCTTTTCTATTCTATTCTATTCTACAATCACACTTCGGAAAATATAATCACACGTCGAAAAATATATTCACATCTCAAGAAATATATACCGCACCTCGCAAAAATATAATCACAGCTCGGAATAATAATGAATAACAAATTCTATTCTAATCTATAATCGCACCTCTGAAAATATAATCACATTTCGAAACATAATCACACCTCGAAAAATATTATATAAAGTCGAAAAACACTTGAAAAATATAATCACACCTCGAAAAATATTATATAAAGTCGAGAAACACTCGAAAAATCCAATCACACCTCTAAAAGTATAATCACACTAAAAAAATGTAATTGCATCTCGGAAAATATAATCACACATCGGAGAGTACAATCACACCTTACAATCAAACCTCGGAAATATAATCACACTTCAGAATAATAATTAATAATAATAAATTCTATTGTAGTCTATTTCATTCTATAATCACACTTCGAAAATATAATCACACCTTGAAAAGTATAATCACACCGCAAAAAATTATTATCACACCTCGGAAAAATATAATCACATCTCAAAAAATATAACTACACCTCTAGAAGTATAATTGCAGTCAAAAAATATAATCGCACCACAGAAAATATAATCACATATCAAAAAGCATAATCACACCTCGGGAAGTATAATCAAACCTCGAAAAATACAATCACATAATGAAATAATAATAAATCATAATAAATTATATTAAATTACATAATCACACCTGGAAAATTATAATCACACGTCGAAAAATATAATCACACCTTGAAAAATATTCTATAAAGTCGAAAAACACTCGAAAAATAATATGACACCTCTGAATGTATGATCACCCGCAAAAAATATAATTGCACCTCGGAAAATATAATCACACCTCGGAAAATATAATCATACCTTGAAATAATAATACATAATAAATTCTATTCTATTCTATAATCACACCTTAAAATATAATCAAACGTCGGAAAATATAATCAAACCTCAGGAAGTTAATCACACCTTGAAAAATATAATCACTCCTTGGAATAATAATAAATAATACTAAATTATATTCTATTCTATTTTATCCTACTCTATAATCACACCTCGCAAAATATATTCACACCTCGAAAAATATTCTAAAAAGTCGAGAAACACTCGAAAAATATAATTACACCTCTGAAAGTATAATCACTCTCAAAAAATATAATCGCTGCCCGGAAAATATAATCGCACGTCGAAAAAGAAAATCACACCTTGGAAAGTATAATCAAACCTCGGAAAATATGAGCACACCTCAGAAAATATAATCGCATCTCGGGATGATAATAACTAATAAGAAATTCTATTCTATTCTATCATCACATCTCGGAAAATATAATCACACGTCGAAAAATATAACCACACCTCTAGAAGTAGAATCGCAGTCAAAAAATATAATCGCACCTCGGAAAATATAATCACACATCAAAATAATAATCACACCTCGGAAAGTATAATCAAACCTCGAAAAATATAATCATATCACGGAATAATAATAAATAATAATAAACTATATTCTATTCTATAATCACACCCCAGGAAATATAATCACACGCCGAAAAATATAATCATACTTCAAAAAATATATATCATACCTCGCAAAAATATAATCACACCTCGGAAAAAATTCTAAAAAACCGAGAAACTGTCGAAAAATATAATTACACCTCTGAAAATGTAATCAGACCTCGAAAAATATAATCACACATCAGAAAACATAATCACACTTTGGAAAGTATAATCAAACCTCGGAAAATACAATCACACCTCGGAAAATATAATACACCCTGAAACAATAATAAATAACAATAAATTCTATTCTATTCTATTATTTTCTGCAATCACACCTTAAAAATATAATCAAACGTAGGAAAATATAATCACAGGTCGGAAAATATATTCACACTTTGAAAAATATTCTATAAAGTCGAAAAACACTCGAAAAATATAATCACACCTCTGAAAGTATAATCAATCTCAAAAAATATAATCGCATCTCGGTAATTACAATCACACATCGGAAAGTATAATTAAACCTTAGCAAGTATATCAAACCTGAAAAAATATTATCATATCCCGGAAAATATAATCACACCTCGAAGTAATAATAAATAATATTAAATTCTATTCTATAATCACACCTCAAAAAGTATAATCACACCTCGCAAAATATGTATCACAACTTGCAAAAATATAATCACAGCTCGGAGAAACTCTAAAAAACCGAGAAACTCTCGAAAAATATAATCACACTTCAGAAAATATAATCATACCTAGAAAAGTTAATCACACCTCGGGAAATATAATCACACGCCGAAAAAGATAATCAAACCTCTGAAAGTATAATCACTCTCAAAAAATATAATCACTGTCCGGAAAATATAATCACACATCGGAAAAGATAATCACACCTTGGAAAGTATAATCAAACCTTGAAAAATATAATTACACCTTAAAAAATATAATCACATCTCGGGACAATAATGACTAATAATAAATTCTATTCTATTCTATTCTATAATCACATCTCGGAGAATATATTCACCCGGCGAGAAACATTATCACACCTTGAAAACAACATATCACACATCGAAAAAATATAATCACACCTCGGAAAAATTCTAAAAAGCCGAGGCACAATCGAAAAATATAATCACACCTCCGAAAATATAATTAGACCTCAGAAAGTATAATCACACCACGAAAAAAATTCTTAAACCTTTCGACAGCTGAAACCACTTTTTTCTGAGGACGAGTATGATTTTTTTGATCCTCTAACTCTGACGTTATTAGACGATTCGATCAGAACACAAAATTTATAAAATAAATTTTTACTGACAAAATTTTTCACCCCCTATTTATTTTAACGCCTTTTAGTTTTTATATTCAGTTTTTTTTTTATTGAAGTGTTCTTGTGTGGAGGGCCTTACAATTTGAAACGGGCATTAAGGGTCCCTTATTATCAAGAATCTGACTGGTCTCGTGTGATTTTATTTGTTCGCTCGAGCTGGCCTGGACCTGTGAGAGAGGACGAAAAGGGACAAAACATGAGGTCTATATCGATACCATTTTTGCCCCCAAGATTCCCCCCCCCCTTAAAGCAGTCTTGGTCCACGACCAGGAGTCTTGTGTGTGTGAGGATTGAGGTTGTGTTTGAACCTGGTCCTGGGCGTTAATGAGGAAGGCGGTCGGCTACAACATTACGCATACATTAGGATCCACCGATCACCGTTTCGATCGGATCAGCAAAACTGCCTTCTCTGCCTTCCTTCTGCTTCTTCAGTGCCGTCTCACCAAAATTTACACTCTCGACTTTAAATCTTCAGTTGAAGATGTTTGCTCTTTTTTATTTGAAGTTTAGTGGAACTAAGATTTTGTTTATTGTTTTAAATATTCAGGAGTGATAAACAAGGCATGGGATTGCATAGAGATTGCACGAAATTGCACGATATTGTACTATATTGCATGGGACTGCAAGGGATTGCATAGAGATTGCATTGAATTGAATAGAAATTACACTAGAACGCATGGGATTGCATGAGATTCCACAGAGATTGCACGAAATTGCACTAAAATGCATGGGATTGAATAGAGATTTCACCGAATTGCACCAAATTGCACTGGAATGCATGGGATTGAATACGAATTATACCAGATTGCATTAAATTTGAATTAAATAGAGATTGTCATGGAGTGCATAGGGTTACTTAGAGATTGCACCAGAATGCATAGAATTGCATAAAATTGCAAGAGATTGGATAGTGATTGCACAGAATTACACCAAATTACAGTAAAATGCATGGGATTGAATTAGGATTACAGTAGAATTCATGGAATTGCATGTAATTGCAAGAGATTGCTTAGAGCTTGCACAGAATTGCATCAGATTATACAGAATTGCACCAGATTGCACTAGAATGCATAAGATTGAATATGGATTACACCAGAATGCATTGAATTTGGATAAATTAGAGATTGCTATAGAGTGCATGGGGTTACATAGAGATTGCACCAGAAGGCATAGAATTGCATAGAATTGCAAGATATTGGATAGCGATTGCACAGAATTACACCAAATTGCAGTAAAATGCATGGGATTGAATTAGGATTACACTAGAATTCATACAATTGTATGTAATTTCAAGAGATTGCATAGAGATTGCACAGAATTGCATCAGATTGTACAGAATTGCACCAGATTGCACTAGAATGCATAAGATTGAATATGGATTACACCAGAATGCATTGAATTTGGATAAATTAGAGATTGCTATAGAGTATATGGGGTTACATAGAGATTGCACCAGAAGCCATGGAATTGCATAGGATTGCAAGAGATTGGATAGCGATTGCACAGAATTACACCAAATTGCAGTAAAATGCATGGAATTGAATTAGGATTACAGTAGAATTCATGGAATTGCATGTAATTGCAAGATATTGCATAGAGCTTGCACAGAATTGCATCAGATTGTACAGAATTGCACCAGATTGCACTAGAATGCATAAGATTGAATATGGATTACACCAGAATGCATTGAATTTGGATAAATTAGAGATTGCTATAGAGTACATGGGGTTACATAGAGAATGCACCAGAATGCATGGAATTGCATGGGATTGCAAGATATTGCATAGAGATTGTACAGAATTGCACGAAATTGCAGAAGAATGCATGGCATTGAGTAGAATTGAATAGAGATTGCACTTGAATGTCTTGGATTGGATGGGATTGAATAGAGATTACACGGAATTTCACGAGATTGCATAAAGTTGCACAAAGATGGCGTGGGATCTCAAGACATTACAATATTGCCACAGATTGAAAGATAGACAAAAATTGCAAAAACTTGTATGAAGATGCATAGAAATTGCACGAGATTGCAAAGATTTTTCGGGAATGTACTAGAGTGAATGGAATTTCTTAGGATTGTATGAAATTGCACGTAATGGCACGAGATTTCAATTGAATGCATCAGATTGAGTAGAGATTTCACTATAATGCACTAGAATATATGGGATTGCATGCCATTGAATAGATATTGCATCAGAATGCATGGAATTGCATTGGATTGAATAAATATTACGCTAGAATGCATAGGATTGCATAGGGATTGCACAGAATTGCACGATATTGCATTAGACTGCATGGGATTGAATAAAGATTGCACTAGATTGCCTAGAATTGCAGGAGATTGAATAGAAATTGCACTAGAAGTCTTGGGATTGCATAGAAATCGCCTTAGTATGTCTGGGATTGCATAGGATGGTATAGAGACTGCACTAGAATTCTTGGATTGCATGGAAATTGCCTCATAATGCCTGGGATTGAATATGATTGAATAGAGACTGCACTAGCATGCCTTGGACTGGATGGGATTGAATAGAGATTGCACCAGATTTCTTGGGATTGAATAGTAATTGTACGGAATTTCACGAGATTGCATGAAGTTGCATAAAGATGGCGTGGGATCTCAAGACATTAAAATATTGCCACAGATTGAAATATTGACAAAAATTGCAAAAGCTTGTATGAAAATGCGCAGAAATTACAAAAGCTTGTATGAAGATGCATAGAAATTGCAAAAGCTTGTATGAAGATGCATAGAAATTGCAAAAGCTTGTATGAAGATGCATAGAAATTGCAAAAGCTTGCATGAAGATGCATAGAAATTGCACCAGATTGCAAAAGATTTTTTGGGAATGCACGTAAATTGCACGTAAATGCACGTAAATTGCACGTAATTGCACAAGATTGCATTTGAATGCATCAGATTGAGTAGAAATTTCACTATAATGCACAAGAATGTATGGGATTGCATGCCATTGAATATATATTGTACCAGAATGCATAGAATTGCATTGGATTGAATAAATATTGCGCTAAAATGCATTGGATTGCATAGGGATTGCACAGAATTGCACGATATTGCATTAGAATGCATGGGATTGAATAAGGATTGCACTATAATGCATGGAATTAAATAAAAATTGCATGAAAATGCATAGAATTACATGGAATTGAATAGAGATTGCTCTAGAATCCTGAGATTGCATGAAATTGAATACAAATTACACCAGAATGCATGATATTGCAGAGAGATTTCATGGAATTGCACGAGATTGCATTAGAGTGCATGTGATTGAATAGAGATTGTAGCAGAATGCATAGAATATTCCATGCAATTCTATGCATAAATGGAGATTGCATAAATAAATGGAGATTGCATAAATAAATGGAGATTGCATAAATAAATAGAGATTGCACTAGAATGCTTGGGATTGCAAAGAATTGAATTGAGATTGCATTAGAGTGCATGCGATTGCACAGAAATCGCACTGAATTGCACGAGATTACATGAAATTGCATGAAGATGACATTGGATTGCAAGACCCTACAATATTACGAAAGATTTCAAGACTGACAAAAATTGCAAAAGGTCGCATGAGATTGCATAAAGATTGCACGGTATTGAAATAGATCGTATAGGATTGCATGATATCAAAGCAGATTTTCAATCACCAACGAAGAACAGTTCCCCCTCCCCTCCTAATCTTAAAAAATAAAAATGATCAAGGGAGCAGATACACCTAAGTTTCTACGAATTTATTTATAAGAATACCAAATTGATAAAATTAAAGTATTCTGACGTCTCCTGATTCGGATGCTAGTTAAAAAGTGATTTTTACCAGGATTGAATGCGTATTGAGGACGGCCCTGGGAGCGCTATTGCAGCGCAGCATCTCTTGAGAAAGCCTGGACCGCCGGCAGGCCGAGAATGGGAATGAGAAGCTCTCAAGCGGCGCTTTCAATTATTCCCCGAACAATCCCGCCGCTTGTTTCCTTCAGCGATTACATCTCCAGGTATTTATTCCCTGGCCGAGCACTCTCTTCCACCCTTTTGCCCGGCCCCCTTTTCCCTCAAGCGGCCTCTTCTTTCTCTTCTTTTCCGCGTCTCACTTGGAAGATATCTTCCCCGTCCTTTGGATCCTTCTTCGGACACGGGGGACCGCGAGGCGATCCTAATTCGCTACTCGATACCACACTTTACGGCGTTGGAACTCCTGCTACCCATTCTGGAGTCAATGACTAGTTGTCTCTAAATCTGACCCTAGTTAGCCTCCACGGTCACTTTCAGTTCTTTTTAAATTTTAAAATGTCTTTTGTAAGCTATGACTTATAGTAAGTTGTTACATCTTAATTTTTGAAGATGTCTTATAAAACTTCTTGAAGATGTCTCATAAGACCGTGTATAAAACTTTCTGAAGATGTTGTATAAGACCGAGTATAAGACTTTCTTAGGATGTCGTATAAGAACGAGGATAAGACTTTCTGAATATGTCTTATAAGATCGAGTATAAGACTTTCCGAAGGTGGTTTATAAGACGCAGCTGAAAGATGCTAGACTTTCTGAAGATGTCGTATAAGACCGAATATAAGACTTTCCGAAGATGTCATAAGATCGAGTATAAGACTTTCCGAAAATGGATTACACGACGTAACTGAAAGATGCTAGACTTTCTGAAGATGTCGTATAAGACCGAGTATGAGACTTCCTGAAGATGCCCTATAAAACCGAGTATAAGACTTTATATAAAACCGAATTTAAGTCTTAAGTATAAGACCGAGTATAAGAAAATGTATAAGATCGAGTATGAGACGTTCTGAAGATACTTTATAAGACCGAGTATAAGACTTTCTGAAGATGTCGTATAGGACCAAGTACAGACTTTCTGAAGATGCCTTATAAGACCGAGTATAAGACTTTATATAAGACCGAACTAAAGACTTAAGTATAAGGCCGAGTATTAAAAAGTGTATAAGGCCGAGTATAAGACGTTCTAAAGATACTTTATAAGACCGAGTATAAGACTTTCTGAAGATGCCTTCGAAGACCGAGTATAAGACTTTCTAAAGATGTATAAGACCGAGTATAAGACTTTCTGAAAATGGCTTACAAGACCGAGTATAAGACTTTATATAAGACCGAACTAAAGACTTAAGTATAAGACCGAGTATAAGGAAATGTATAAGACCGAGTATAAGACATTCTGAAGATACCTTATAAGACCGAGTATAAGACTTTCTGAAGATGTATAAGGCCAAGTATAAGACTTTCTAAAGATGTATAAGACCGAGAATAAGACTTTCTAAAGATGCCTGATAAGACCGAGTATAAAACTTCATATAAGACCGAAATTAAGACGTAAGTATAACACCGAGTATAAGAAAATGTATAAGGCCGAGTATAAGACGTTCTGAAGATGCCTTATAAGACCGAGTATAAGACTTTCTGAAGATGTCGTATAAGACCAAGTATAAGACTTTCTGAAGATGTTATAAGACCTAGTATAAGACTTTCTGCAGATGCTTTATAAGACCGAGTATAAGACTTTCTGAAGATTCCTTATAAGACTGATTATAAGACTTTCTGAAGATGTATAAGACCGAGTATAAGACTTTCTGAAAATGTAACAGACTGAGTTTATATTCGGTCTGTTACATTTTCTGAAGATGCCTTATAAGACCGAGTATAAGACTTTCCGAAGATGTATTATAAGACGTAGCTGAAAATGTCTGAAAATTTTCCAGTTTAAATATTTTGACTCGGTCTTATACAATTTTTTCCTTATCAAACTGTCTGAAAATTAGAGAAAAAGATCAAAAAAAAAAGATCTCAATGTTCCGGTGTTTCACCTCCGTAAGAACCCAATCGTTAATCACTCTCTATTCATTAACGAATTGTTCTTTGTTCCCCTCGCAGTAACGAGAATCCGCGGTACCGATTCACCGCTTCTGTTTATACCAGCGGCTGATCCCAGTCAAAGATAAAACTCGCGAGAATGATCGAGAGTTAATTGTGGACTTAATTAAAGCATCGCGAGTCATGACCAGCTGAATTCGTACAGCGGTCGACTTTTCTCTGTCCCTCTTCCCTTTTGTTTCTCATCTCGTCTTTTTCTTCCTTTTAGCATCCTCGAGCGACTCAAGTGATTCGACTTGGAATTTATCTCCCGTTTTCAATTGCAATTGAAATTGAAAAGGCGGAAATGAAAAAAGCAAAGACTCAAGAATTAAGACGTGGGTAGTCGTTTTGTAGTGAATTTACTAAACACGGAAAAGGAGGTGTCATATTAATTAATTTTGCCGGATCGTTCAAAAGAAATGTAACTTTCCAGTTCAATTTTCTAATTGTGATTTATACGACTAATGTTAATGCAATTCTAAGTGATAACGGAACATAACAAAACAGGTTCTTGTTCATTTTTATTTGAACTCGCGGTTCGCGGTCTGCTCTTGTCGGAAGTGGTTCTTTTCTAATATATTCTTTTCTTGTAAGTGATATTTCTCACAATCTACAAGTTTCATTATTTGCATATTGTAGACCAATTTCTCACTTTTTGGCATTTCAGTTGACTACTTATAATATAATATAATTAGATATGGAGTAGTTTGTTCTAGTGAGTCCAAAGGTAAATATAATCACACCTCGGAAAATGTAATCACACCTCTCTCTACGATAGGATGCGAATAGAAAATAGAATCGCACTTCGGAAAAAAATTCTAAAATGTTGACACCCTCGAAAAATATAATATATAATATAATATAATCACATCTCGGAAAATATAGTTACACCTCGCAAAATCATGCCTCTAATAATATAATCACACCTCTGAAAATATAATCATTCCTTCGAAAATATGATCACACTTCAGAAATCGGAATCGCATCCCGGAGAAAATTTTAAAAGGTTGACATCCTCGAAAAATATAATAACAACTCGAAAAAATTCTAAAAAGTCGAGGCACATTTGAAAAATATAATCACACATCGGAAAGAATAACCACATCTCGGAATACAATTCTAGAAAGACGACTCTCTCGAAAAATATACCTCGGAAAATATAATCACACCTCGGAAAATACATTACACCACGGAAAAATATAATCGCATGTCGGAAAAAATCTAAATGTCGAGACACACGCGAAAATATAATCATATTTCGGAAAGTATAATTACACCTCGGAAAATGTAATCACACCCTGAAAAATATGAGCATACCTCGGAAAATAGAATCGCATCTCGGAAAAAAATTCTAAAATGTTGACACCCTCAAAAAATATAATCACACCTCGCACGAGAAGTTCTAAAAAGTAGGGACACATTTGAAAAATATAAATCACACCTCGGAATTAAATTCTAAAAAGTCGGCACACTTGAAAAATATAATCACATTTCGGAAAATATAATCAAACATTGCAAAGTATAATCACACCTCGAAAAATATAACCACACCTCAGAAAATGTGATCACACCTCTAATAATATAATCACACCTCGGAAAATATAATCAAACCTTGGAAAATATGATCACACCTCTGAATATAGAATCGTATATTGGAAAAATAATTCTTAAATCACCCATGAAAAATAAAATCACACTTTGGTAAAAAGTTTTAAAAAGTCGAGAAACATTTGAAAAATACAATCACACCTCGGAATAAATTTCAAAAAATTCGACACTCGAAAAATATAATCACACTTCGCAAAATATAATCAAACATCGGAAAGTGTCATCACACCTCGGAATAAAATTGTTAAGTTGATACACTCGAAAAATATAATCAAAACTCGAAAAATGTCATCATACTGCGGAAATTATAATCACACCGCGGTAAAAATAATCACCCCTCGGAAAATATAATTATATTTTCGGCGGTGCGATTATACTTCCCGAGATGTGATTATATTTCTCGCGTTTGATTATATTTTTCCAGTGTGTCAGTTTCAAAAAAAAATTCCGAAGTGTAATAACTGCGGAAATTATAATCACACCGCGCTAAAAATAATCACCCCTCGGAAACACTAGAAAAATATAATCAAACGCGAGAAATATAATCACACCTCGGGAAGTATAATCGCACCGCCGAAAATATAATCACGCCTCAGAAAATATGATCGCATCTTGGAATAATAATAAATAATAATAAATTCTATTCTATTCTATTCTAATCTATAATACCATTTCAAAAATATATCACACCTCACAAAAATAAAATCACATCTCGGAAAATATAATCACACCTCGGAAAGTATAATTACACCTTGGAAAATATAATCATACCTCGCAAAAGTATAATCGCACATCGGAAAAAATCTAAAAGTCGGGGACACTCGAAAGAAAAATTCTAAAAAGTCGACACACTCGAAAAATATTATTGAACCTCGGAAAATATAATCACACCTCGGAAAGTATGATAACACCGCGAAAAATATAATCAAACCTCGCAAAACAGAATCATACTTCAGAAAAGAATTCTAAAAACTCGACGCACACTCGAAAAATACAATCACACTTCAGAAAGTATAATCACAACTCAAAAAATATAATCACACCTCGGAAAAAATTCTATAAAGTCGAGACCTATCTGCTCAACCCAGTTTTTTTCTGATGACGAGTGTAAGGTTTTGACGGTGCGAGTGCGCGTGGTCGAAAAGCGTTTTGAATTTTGAATCTGGTCCGATGAATAGTGAAAGTGTGCGAGGGCTTTTGTGTGGCGAGAGGGCTGAGGGTGTATGAATGAGTTATAGGAGGCTAGGCGGTTGTTGGAGTATTCGCGTTGGCATAAGCGAGGTAACCGCCTGCTAACATAATAAATACCGTGCAAACCCTTCATGGAAACCCGGCATCCGGTGATCAGAGAGCGCACGTGCCAAAACTAAAGACTTTCCCCTCGTCCCTTCACTACCTCAAACTTTACCCTTTGCGGTTAGTATATCACGACAACTTGCACTTGCTCCTCATTATTCGACTGTTCCCTGCTCATCTCCCTTGTGGTTTGATCGAGCTGTTTTATGTCTCTCGAACTAGAAGGGAAAACACGGTTAGGATATGAACTAGGACCTAGGGAACCCCAAAAACCCAAAATGAAAAAAAAATCAAAGATTCTTGGAAAAGATTCTTTTATCTCGAAATCTGAATTAGTGAAATTGGCTGTTCAGTCAATTGTGGAACTTTCCAAATTCACTTTTAATTGGAATTTGATCATTCGGAATCTGAGGGTAGCAAAGTCCTTCCAGAAACCTTGTAGCAACCCCGGAAAATATAATCACACCTGGGAAACCTTTTAGGAACCTTAACTGTTGTCAAGACTGTTAAATTTTCAGATTAGATTTCATAGGTAAAATGCCAAACAAATTTTTATGTTTCTATCTCGACTTTGAGTCTCCAATTTCCATCTCCCGTTTATTCAGTTTGTACCACCTGAATAGCCCTTTTTAAACAACGCCTGAAGCCGAAACTGTTTCTCCATTTCTCCTTCGCCTCCCAAGTATAATTTTATCCCGGAAACACTTTGCGTCTTACACTCTTCCTTTCCCCGAGGACGAGTTCGAGTCGGCACACAACACAAGCAAAAGCGGACAATATAAATGGGACGCATCATAATTTAATGGAACATCGTTGTAGGCTGGATTGCGGGTGTGACTTGTTTCAAACGTTCTTTTAGATGGGTTAGCGTCCGTGAGACGAGGAGTTATGTTTCAGACAATAATAATTTGGACACGTGTGGCCCATACGTGCTCGCGAAGTAAAATCGAGGACAGGATATAGATACAACAGGGTCGCTCCAGTTGCCTCTGTTCGGCTATGCTTTCAGAGGCTTTAAAAATTTCAAATGTGAGTATAATGAGACCTCGTGACCACATGTGTCACGATTCCAATGGAGGAGTCAGATTTCATTCTTTTCTCAAGACCGATTTTTTCTCAAAGCCCCAAGATTACATCTACAATAATCTAAATGAAATCTGAGACAAGTATGGTAGAATAAATTGTTTTACAAAAACATCTCAATGATTCGATATGTGTTTCACGTTTGAGCCTTTCTCTCTACAATTGGATGCAAATTGTCCTTATCTGACAATTAAATTTATCTCCGCCATTTCGAACTCGAGATTGTAATCAGCGTAGATGAATTGTAGATAGGTAAAAAGACAATAATGGCTTTATTGGTCCAAGATGCGGATGTGATTCTCGGCCGCTGAGACTTTTATCAGAAGAGGAGAAATCGTCATTGGATTTTACCGTTATCACAGGCAAAGCACTCGCATTATGCGTATCACTCCCGTTAAGGGGGTCCTGCAAAGGCGCGTCAATTTCCCAATTATCTAGCATGGACGACGATTATCGGCCTCAGTTTCTCCGAGGTTCTTTGCCACCTTGTGTTATCGCACAACGGTATCCAATCCCGTGCGGCAATGAGGAAATGTCCCGCGATGTGGACTCTCAGCGAGTTCAGGTATACGAATAGTCTATAGGTAACGACTTCCGACAGAGCGACACCAGTTACTAACTTGCTATTACCATACTACGTCGATATGCTATTTATCACCTTGCGGAGCCACCGATCCCTTCAGGACTTCCTTGTGATTAGTCCGAAGAGTATCATTTCGATGGGCAAGGACGATAAATAACAATCGGTATTTAAGTGTTGTAGCCGCAAGCTTACAGAGTATGTTTGCCTCTAAGCAGAAGGAAAACATAAATAAAGTATGTCGAAAGGCTTTAAACATGAAATGCCTCAGATTCGATGCGGTTGTAATTGAAGGAGGAGCTCTCCTTTTCTTAAGAGCAAGTCGATTCAAATTTAAATGACTTATATTCGGCACGTTTTCTGGAATCAAAGCCATTGCGTCTAAAACGTTAGGTCCCCTTCTTTGACAGCAATCGGAGAGTGGAACCGTAAATTAAAAACAGCTCCTGAAGAATGCAGTGCCTCAAATTCCAAAATTTTTGGATTCGAAGCGCTTCTTAGGACCAGATTCTAATCAGGGCCCTAGTTTTAGAGCCGCTAATTTTGGATATAATTCCTCAAAAAAGGAGGATCTTTTGTTAGGACATGTTTTTGGATCAGTGCTCTAGTTTTGGAGCCGATAATTTTCGATACAATTCCTCAAAAAAGGAGGATGATCGAGTGTTTTTCAGAAAATTATATCGGCATATCACTAGATAAAGCTCTGAATCTAGTGACCTCCTAGACAAACGTATGGCCTGGAGAAATGTAGCCACTTTGGAATGTCCTATTTCCCTATAAAATTGTCTTATTAAATTTTTTAAATCCATGAGTGTTCCGCAATGATTAATATTGTTTAAATAAAATAAAAGGTATTTCCTCTAAATTCAATCGATGAGAATTTATAAGATCGAAACTTGAAACTGAAGCAACGGCAGAAAGTGTTATGAACTGGATGTCTTAACGTCAGTGCAATTTGGAATGTAATTCTTCGAGTTCAAAACACATTAAATCGGAGCACCTTAGATTTATAAGACACTAAAATGGAGTGCCTCACATTCGTAATGATTTGAGATCGGATGGAGGATCCAGGTTGTTTCAAGATAAAGACGCTCCTCGAATATTCTTAAAACAAGAAAGACATCTATTGACTGCAATTGAAAGTGGTATGTTGCAGTCATAAAGAAGGAAGTAAAGAGTGGAGGAGGTATACGCAATGCCTGAAGGTACAAGATTTAATACCCGTCTACGCGGGCTTTAACGAGCAATCGTCAAATTAAATTAAACGACATGCGAATCGTTAAAAGCACTGCATGCTGCTCGCGCGGATGCACACCGTTAACTCCGCTGCAAGCGGCAAGTGCATCACCAGCGAAATGCTACTATGCTTGCTGCTGCAGTTGCACTTGCCAACGGTCTAGTTGCTACCAACTGCCACTTCTGGTCCTATGCACCTCTCATGCCTACCCTTCAAAGCGAAAGGGACAAATTGTCGATACACGAATCTATTAAAGCCAATCCATTCTGAACGCTTTTAGAGATCATTCGCCATCGGAAAAAATACTTCGATTTTGTTAAAAAGACGAGAAAAATACTATAGTAATACAAAAAGAATTCAATTAGAAATTGAGATTAATAATAGCTTTAAAAATCGAGTGTCCAAGAATTAATAAATAGTTCCCTAGAAACCTAACAAAACTAGAACTTTGCATTGTCGAAACATTCTTGGAGCGTTTTTTCCTTAAATTTTAAACTAACAATTTGCTACTTGTATGATGTGCCGAAAGTAAACCGCAGATAAGTCCACACGGGGAAAATGCGCGCAAATCTCGCCTAAATCCCCTCCATTGAGGTGGGTTTCCTTGAACGAAGATGCAGTACGCGCAATAATATCGGGGATTATCCGAAAAGAGAGAGAGGGGAATAAAGAGAACGCTTTGGCTCAGGCTTGGCTGTGAGATGGAGTGGGGTGTTAAAGTTTGAACATGTACTCATGGGGTTTCTTTGTGGTGGCAATTAATAGTAGATTACCGACTGTGACGATCCGAGGGTTTGTAAAGACTTTCGGATAGGAGAAAGAAATAAGAGAAAAAGGTCAGAGCCAGACGGAAATATAGAAACGACGAGGCGAAAAGAAATAGAAAAAGAACTAACAAGAAGGGTAAACGGATAATCGGAAAAAGTCATGAATGTTAGGCAACATTTTCACTTAAAATGCAATAACGAGATCCACTCTTCTAGAGAATTACCTTCGAGATTTTTTAAACCATTTCCTCCATATCTGCAAACCTCAACAAGATCCTTTTAATTTCCCGTCCTATTTCGGCAGCCTCGTTACTTTCGCGAGTCGTCGGGAGCGGGGAGGGGATCCGAAAAAAGGAAAAGCCACGAACGGTCAGAAAGCTTCAAACGACGCCTCTGATCCCTGTGAGCATCCTTGACTTTCTCTGTCTTTTTAGTATTTCCGAAATGAAGTTGCGAAAAGTGAGATGGGCCGTCGGTGGTGGCGGCAGTGATGGTGGTAGGTAATATCTTGGTAAGCTCCGTCTTTTATGACAGGACTAGAGCGCCTCTCAAGGATATTGGTAATCTTCAGGCTGGCAGTAATATTGGCGGCGCAGTGATCTCTCGCCCCGAAGTCCTCACCCACCCCCAAACCACCCTTCCTTCCACTCTCCTCCAACCCCGCTTCCCTTCCCGATACAGCGGCGCACCTTCCAACCACTATCTCGCCCTGAAACCTCCGCCTCTGAACCTCTCACTATACCTTCCTTCCGTCCTTCGTTCGGGCAAGTGTATTGACGCGGCTTTACAGCCACATTCCGGGTAAGGACACAAGACATCGAGCTCAGATACCTATAGATGCCATTTTATACCCCCTCCTGTCTTCTTTTGAAACAAGGTAAGGCGACTTCCTCTCTGAGAGTTGTCAATACTTAATGAGTTTCCAATAAATGTTAGAAGGTTGCCTTTTCATTAGGACCTTGGTTCTGGTATCCATGTTGGATTGAATATTACATTGGGTTCTCTTTGTACTTTTTAGGATGCGGGCTTAAATTCGGCAATTCTGTTTTTCCTGGAAGAAAGGGTTTCGTAGTCTATTATCTCCCTCTCCTGCTCCCTTTCCCTTTCCCTCCCCCCTCCCATCGCTCTCTCCCTTTCCCTCTCCCTCTCCTTCTCACACTCCCTCACTCTTAAAACATTTCTTACAACCTCCAATTCCTTTCCTTCAAATCCTCCCCAACCTCTTCCTCTTAAACCACCCCTTCCCCATAAGGCATCCACATTCCCTCTCCTCCTCCTCATATCCCAACCTTCTCATCCTCATAACCTTCCTTACACAACCCCCGATTGCACTCAGCCTTATTCTTTTAATCCCCTTTCCCCCTAACCTCCAATTTCTTTCCCTCAAACCCTTCCAATCTCTTTCCCCTAAACCATCCCTTCTCCATAAAGTATCCAGATTCCCTTTCCTTTACACCAACGTCCTCATCCTCATAACGCTCCCTTCGCCTCAAAACCTCCAATTGCACTCATCCTTACTTCTTTATCTTTCCCACTTCCCCCTAAACTCCAATCCCTTTCCCTTAGATCCTTTCCAATCTCTTCGCCTTAAACCACTCCTTCTCCATAAAGAATCCACGTTCCCTTTCCTTTCCCTCAACCTCCTCATTCTCACAACATCCCCTTCGCCTCACAATCTCCGATTTCCTTCATCCTTTCTCTTTATGTTCCCTTCTTCTGCCCTAATCACCGCAATTCTTTCTTCTCAAAACCTCTTCCTCTCAAACAACACCGTTGCCCTCACAACATTCCCATTCCCTTTCCTTTAACCCGACCTCCTAAACCTCACAACCTCCGATTTTTCTCATCTTTATCCCTTTACCCACTCCTCTTCCAAATAACCTTTTTTCCCTAACCTTCTATTTTGTCCTTATCCTTATTCCTTTACCCTCTCCTCTTCCAATTAAATTTTTCCTCCTACCTTCCCATTTTTTCCGGACGTTTGTTAAGTGTTTGCGTGTTACAAATTAACGTTTGCTATTTATTAAAGATTTTAGAACCAACAAATTCATATGCATCACGAAACAAATTTTAGTGCAAGATCCTCTTCGGAACACTGGAACAGAGAATTGTTATTATTTGGTCACCCTGTCTTAGAATTCGAACGTCTTATATCCATCTCGATTAGGTTCGAAACACTTTGGGATCCGACACTCAAATGGCAGTTTGCCTCAGATTATATTTTACAGCCTGACCATCTTACATCAAGGGATGATTGCCAATTAGCCGTGGGGTCTTTGCGGCTCATAATGACAATGAATACTCATTACAAGGAGATCTAGTTGGATACATAAACTCGCCCATATCCGAAACCGCTTAGGGGGGTTTAACAGGGAAATGATACAATGGTTAGAGAATAGCGATTATTCGGGGTGGATTATGGGTCGTTTATATATCGACGCTTCTGTTCCCAAAACGATACACATATGAAGGAGAGGACAAAGTGTACGTAGGTGTGGTGTGGGCGCATATTGTATATTGTATATTGTATATTCTACAAGTGTATATTCGTATGCGGACGTTTTGATACGAACGCAAGCAGGATGATGTTGACATTAGTAGATCCGGTCGCGGATTAAAGCTTTGTGTAACACAAAGCATCGCCACAATGGCACTGCACCCTCGACCTTATACGCATACTTCAACAACGAACGACATCGTTTAGAACGTAATCACACTCTCGTTTTCCTATCACGAATTCAGAGATGGACACTGTTTTAGGTCCGAATGTTTGAAGTGGTTTTAGTTCCATTCTTCGATTTCAATTTGCGTTTAGCGACAAAAGTTGAGGGGTGGTTTCAGAGTCGATTGGATTGAATAGGGTAGATGATGATACAGATGGTGATTTTCTCTCGATGATGAACATTTCCACTGAAAAGACTTGAAATGACAAATGAGAATCTGGAAGAGAATAAATAATCTGAAAGAGAAGAGTTAAAAGAATAAGAATATTATACTTTCACCTGCTGGGCAAATTCATTATCTGCTCCACTTTTGCATCCCCTTGATTAATCTTTGCAAGCGACGGGAATCGTCTAATAATTCTTTCCAATTGCCTCTCCCTCTTTATTGCAATCAAGTTATAATTAAACAACTTGTCTTGTTATACCTACGACAGTCGTTGAGATATACACAATAGCCTCGTTGAAGTCAATTACCTTGCGTACGAAGCAGATATTGATAAGTATGATCCAGCGGCACTCCCTCCGGCGAGAAAGTAAAATAACTGTTTCGTTAGGGGGGTTGGAAAGTGGTCGAAACGAAACCGAAGACGAATGGTTCGTTCTCGAGACTTGCGTCCGTTCATTCGACCCACGAGCTGAACAAGGATCCTAATTGCGCACATGATTGGCTTGATTCACAATGTTACAATCTTCTGTTCCACTCGGCCTGAAAGAAATATTATTTCTTACGTTGACATAAATATCTTTTCAATTCCTCGTAATTCACTTTCTACTGAAAATTATTATCAAACCATTAGCGAAATCGAATCTCGTGAAATTGTACGATTGTCCTTCTTGAAAGTTATTCCAATTTTAAAAACCTTTTTCATCTTAAAGGTAATGCTAATCTGGAAAGTGGAAACAGTATTAGCATTCAATATATGCAAACACCGTTTGTGAAATTTCTACCTGTACTCAGTGAATGTAATCAGATTGAATTCCCGAAATATTTGTAAACGCAGGTGTTGCTTTAAAAAAAGTCGAATATCTGAATCTAGAAAGTAATTAAGGTGTTTTGATCAACGCCTCTAAATAAATATTTCGGAACGTGTGTATCGGCATCAAAGGAACGCGATCCTAGTCAGAGTTAATTTGAATAGGGATTGCGAAACGTATGCACACTTATGTTGGGTATTCGTGTTCGCCTCGTTCCAACCCCTCGGTTACGTGTAACATAATGTAACCTTGTCAATGAGGGACCTCTATTACGATTTCCACACACCCTCTTATTCGCAGTGCTCCATAGTCAATGTTGCCTAAGTTTGCATTTCAATGGTATTACAACATTCCAATAGAAATTATACAACCTTTTCTAGGTCATATTACTTCATTTTCTTCCTGCAATATACTTCCTCGAGAAAAAAATTCCAAATGAAGAATATGCATTGATAATTCCTTAGAATGTAGAAAAATCACGAAACTCTTTGAAATGTTTTTATCAATTTCCATCAAGTCTCAGCTTTATTCGATGAAAGGGTAATCTCGTAATTACTGATACTTGCTTCGGACGACAAAACGTTAATTTCTACAGAAGCGAAGGAACCTTAACGAAGAGTGAAACCTCTCAAGAAAAAGTCTTTTTTCCCGCAAACCAAAGAAGTCTCTCCACTGTTTGATAGAGAAGAGAAACGAGTGTGGTGAAAAAAAAGAGTAAGCAGAGAAAAGAAGGAAGAAAATGTGGCGCGCGAGTTAACACGAGAGTAAAATAAAGGCTATTGAATCCCGATCCTCCCTCTCTCGAGCAATCTCGACTCCCATGCCTATTCGAACAAAAATAGCCGCCAATGAGAAAAGGAACCTCGTACAGTTTCTTTTCAGCGCCTTTCATGAAAAATTTCTGAAAACTAATTTTCCCAGTCAGCGGGCGCAACGGGGTGTGCCCCGCGTGTAAGTATATAAGGAAAGGAACAGCCTCACTTCCTCACCCTCCTGCCACCCCTTCGCGGACTTTCTTTTCCACCTTCTTCACTACCCCTCCACCCTCAACCCCTCTTCAACGTCGCGTCACCCGCTTCTGCCCCATTCCCACTACAAGACTTTTGTATGAGGTGCTAATCTTCCAGACAAGCCCCTCACCCGCTCAATCCCCTCTCCATCCAACCACCCTGGCACCAACCCCTACAGAGACGTACTACTAAAGTCGCTGCTGGGATTATAATATAATATCGTATTTATGGAGGGTGCAAGACGCTCGACGGTCTTTCGTATATACTTACGACGTGTCACCGATCGCGACGATCGATGGGATCTTTTACAAAATTTCTATGGGCTGACATTTTAGGGATGAGGGGTCCATTTAGGTTCTGGAGGAGAAACAAAAGATACAAAAGTAAATAGAGGAGAATGAGATTCTTCAAAATGGGTTTTATCTCCGAGAGAAGCTGCAGGGAGGTTCAGAATTATAAGAAAGTTTTTTAAATGCAAGAGAGTATTGAAGATTAAAAGCAGATTCTTTTTGGAAAAAAAATTCTGTAGGAAAGGAGACTGCACAAAAAAAACTAGCCATCATCGGTGCAAGACCTTTTGCCAAATTTGTTCTATTTTTATGAACTGTAAAATAAATTAATGTCAGTAAAATCCACCGAAACCTTTCTTCTTCACGTTTTGTGCGGGGTTCTTTTCACAATCCAATAAAATTCACTGATTTGTATATAAATACGACTGGATAGAACAGAGCAAGGGGTTAATGATTTGAATTTTCGGTGCACGCCAGGTTGCGAGATTGCCAAAGATTGCAAAAGAAACGAAATTTTAAAGAAAGAGGTGAAAAATCTTGATAAATTCTATTTCTGGACATGATCTGTTCTAGTACTGTTCTCCACATGGAGATGATAATTTCGATTGTAATGTTAAAAATATTTTTTCGGCCCCTGAAACAAAAAATGACTTAATTTAAACTAAAAATGAAGAAAAATTCAATATGTGGAGAATAGGAAGTAGAAAAGACAAGAGTAGAAAGGGAAAAAAGATTAGTGTAGCGAAGGGAGTTGAGGCGAGGGTTGAGACCTAAAGAGTTGGGGAAACATAAGATTATTAAAAAATTTGAAGAATGCCACAGTAGAACAAGTGTCAAACTATGCAAAACGTTTAAATTATAACCTTCCAGTTTTTAATTGTGGATGTCACTACAGTTATTAGAACAAAAACTTAAAATCTTGAAAAATTCTATTTTTGGACTTGATCTGCTCCGGTACCATTCTCCACATGGAGATGATAATTTCGATTGTAATGATAAAAAAATATTTTTTCGCTTCCTGAAACAAAAAATGACTTTTAATTTAACCCAGAAATTCAATAAGTTAAGAATAGTAAGCAGAAAAGAGAAGAGTAGAAAGGGAAAAAAGATTAGTGTAGCGAAGGGGGTTGAGGCCAAGGAGTTGGGGAAACATGGGGATAAGATTATTAAGAAGAATGCCACAGTAGAACAAGTACCAAACTAGAAAATATAGTTTAAATTATAAACTTCTGGTTTCCAATTGTGGATGTCACTACAGTTATTAGAACAAAAACTTAAAATAAAATTGACTAAACGTACAACAAAAACTTAAAATCTTGAAAAATTCTATTTTTGGACTTGATCTGCTCTGGTACCATTCTCCACATGGAGATGATAGTTTCGATTGTAATGATAAAAAAAAAATATTTTTTCAGCTCCTGAAACAAAAAATGACTTTTAATTTAACCCAAAAATTAAGAAAAATTCAATAAGTTAAGAATAGGAAGTAGAAAAGAAAAGAGGAGAAAGGAGGAAAAAGTGTAGTGAAGGGTTTTTAAAGGCCAAGGGAAATATGGGGATAAGATTATTAAAAAATTTGAAGAATGCCACAGTAGAACAAGTACTGAACTATAAAAAATTGTTTGAATTATAAACTTCTGGTTTTCAATTGTGGATATGACTACAGTTATTAGAACAAGAAGTTAAAATCTTGAAAAATTCTATTTTTGGACTTGGATCTGCTCTTTTGTACCACTCTTCATTTGCTAATGATGATTTCGATTGTAACGATACAAAAAAATATTTTCTTGGCTCCTGGAACAAAAAGTAATTTTTAATTGAAGTCAGAAATAAAGGAAACTCCAATAAATAGAGAATAGGAACTAAAAAAGGCAAGAGTAGAAAGGGAAAAAAATATTAGTCTAGCGAAGGGGGTTGAAAGGGCCAAGGGAGTTGGGGGAATATGGGGATGAGATTACACGCGCCGCCTGAGGGATTACGTCGCTCTGATTCTACGATAAGAATGTCAAAATAAGCTGGCTCTCGTCGCCTGATAATCCCCCGATGGTCGGGATGCACGACCCGAGTAATTACATTGTGACGATCAGACTCTCTAGGCGCAACTATCCCTCCAAACAGGCTTCTTCTTTCGACAGTCGTATATCCAAGTCCGTAATGTCGTACGGGCCAATAACTGCAGTCGTTCGACGTCGTTTCTCGTATACTAAGTACGTGCACAGAGATTAAACTTATGTACGACGACATAAATTATACTTAATGGGTTTGCTCGCTCGGACGCATCGTTATAAATAATCTCCTAGGTACCTGCAAAGACTTTTCATACGCCGGACATCGCCACGGAAATGAAATAATTTGTCGGTGCACCTAATCCTTTCGTTTGTAAAAGAGGAAAATTAAATACATTTTTGAATCAACTTTACCTACCGCAGTCAACTAATGAGGGTCTTTATCCTGTGACAAAATATTATATCCAATTTTATGCAGGATTCTAATTAGCAATCGAGGTTTTACTAATTTATCGTTTGTCTTAAACCGTTTCGGTAGAATAGGTTAGGTTAGGTTAGGATTCCTCCGCTGTCGTTCTAAATTGCCTTAAGCTCTTTTCATATTACCTCTCTTGAATAAGCCCGCCAAATTTTCAAATTCTGCGATTTAAAATACTTTTGCAAATTGTCTTTTTGATTACGAAGGATGTAAATTTACATTTCTCTTTTGAAAAAATGAAGGAAATTCTACAATTGTGGAATTGTCTAATTGTGAAATTGTAAATATTATTATTTATTATTATCATTATTATTTATTATTATCATTATTATTTATTATTATCATTATTATTTATTATTATCATTATTAATTTATTATTACTATTAATTTTGTGTTATCATTATTATCAAGAAAATAATTCCCAGCAAGTGAAGGGCATTAATAACCATTTAATAATAATTCTCTTTTTAACATTTGGAGACAAAATCTCTCAAAAGTCAGTAACGTAGAAAAAGAAATCTCTGAAAGGTTGTAGAAATAAAGGAATCGTCTCGTGTGGTTGAGGGGACCAATTAGAATGCAAGCTCTTTAGTCTTTTCTACAAAACAAGAACCGGCTCTTGTTGCGACGAACCAGTAGGAATGCAATGCCCCGAGGTTTGGACCTACATCCTCGTATAAATAATACAGTCCTCTCTTCGGGGGCTTTAAGCTCATTGCGATAGTCAGCGAAGCGGTTTTGCATTCTCGGTGCACACGGAGGCGTAGTTGGCATTTACGGGCGTACACAGCTTAATAAATAAGTCTTCCCTCTTGTGGCTCGTATATAGTAATACCAACCTTCCTCCTCTCACCCCCAATCCTATAAAAGCGCGAGAGACAGGAACGGCCGACGCTTAATTGCAAAAATTAACGCCAGCCTCGTCGCGCGACATTGTTCAAAACTAATTAGGGCCGAGATTTTATTACGAGACGCGCACGACAAGAGACGTTTGACAACTGGTATAGAAAAAAGAACCCCGTTATCTCTCCACTTTTTATTTCAGAACCGGGCTTTCATTAAACCTTTCAAAGTTTAGTTTTTATTATTATTATTATTATTATTATTATTATTATTATGATAGTAGACTAGAAAGGAAATTTAAAAAACATAATTAAATTACCTGCAGAAAAGAGAAAAATTGTTTCAAATTGAGTGAGATTAACGGATATCATCAGGTCAGGGCTAATTTAATAGTGAAGTTAACGTACCTGCGAATTGGTAGTAGGCGTCAACTGGGTGCAGAAAAACTAAGAGTGGGGGCTAAGTGGAGGGAACTAAGTCTGTAGTGGGAGAAAAGTAGGCCGAGCTAAGCCTGTAGTGGTATAAAAGTAGGCCGAGCTAGGTTTGCCTATTGAGCTAATTGGTCGCTCAATAGGCGGAGCTAGATCGGGACTGGTCACTCAATGGGCGGAGCTAAATTGGGAACGGTCGCTCTATGGACACAGCTAAATTGGGACTGGTCGCTAAATGGGCGGAGCTAAATTGGGACTGTTCGCTTAATGAGTGGAGTTAATCCTTTATTGGAAGTGAAGTAGGCGAAGCTGAGTCAGCAGTTGGAGTTAAGTAGACGGAGCTGCGTCAGTGGTGTAAGTGAAGTAGGCGGAGCTAATCCTATATCGGGGGTAAAGTAGGTGGATATAATTCTGTGGTGGGAGTTAAGTAGGCGGAGATGAGTTGGTTATTTTAGTGTACCTAACATTATAGTGAGACTTAACTGGGTGGAGCAAGACTAGAATTGGTGGCTAAGAGGGCGGAGTTGACGTAAAGTAATTAGAGCTAATTTTATAAAGGAAGTAAAGTAGGTGGAACTAGGTCTGTATTGAGAGTAAAGCAAGCGGATATAGGTCTGTCGTGAAAGTAAAGTAGGCGGATATTGGACTCTGGTGAGAGTAAAGTACGCAGATCTAGGTCTGTAGTGAGAATAAAGTAGGTGGATCTAGGTCTATGGGGAGAGTAAAGTAGGCGGATATCGGTCTGTGGGGAGAGTAAAGTAGGCGGATATAGGTCTATGATGAGAGTAACATAGACGGATATAGATCTGTGGTGAGAGTAAAGTAGGCGGATCTAGGTCTGTGTTGAGAATAAAGTAAGCGGATCAAGATCTGTGGTAAGAGTAAAGTAGGCGGATCTAGATCTGTGGTGAGAGTAAAGTAAGTGGAACTAGGTCTGTGATGGGAATTTTTAGGTTGATTATTTTAGTCTACCTAATAGTATAGTGTAAAATAAATGGGCAGAGTAAGACTGTAAGTGGTGGCTAATTGGCCGGAGCTAATCTTATAGTGTGAATAAAAAAGGCGGAGCTAAGTTTGTGGTTGGAGTAAAGTAGACGGATATAGGTCTGTGGTGAGAGTAAAGTAGGCGGATATAGGTCTGTGGTGAGAGTAAGGTAGGCGAATCCAGGTCTATGGTGAGAGTAAAGTAGGCGGATCTAGGTCTGTGGTGAGAGTAAAGTAGGCGGATCTAGGTCTGCGGTGAGAGTAAACCAGGTGGAACAAGATCTGTAATGGGAGTTTTTAGGTCGATTATTTTAGTCTACCTAATATTATATTAGAAGTTAACTAGGCAAAGCAAGACTGGAAGTGGCGGATAATTAGGCGGAGCTAATCTTATAGTGTGAGAAAAATAGGCGGAGCTAAGTTTATGGTGCGAGTAAAGTAGACGGATATAGGTCTGTGGTGAAAGTAAGGTAGGCGGATCTAGTTCTATAGTGAGAGTAAAATAGGCGGATATAGGTCTGTGGTGAGAGTAAAGTAGCCGGATGTAGGTCTATGATGAGAGTAAATAGGCGGTATACGTCTGTGGTGAGAGTAAAGTAGGCGGATCTAGGTCTGTGGTGAGTAAAGTGGGCGGATCTAGGTCTGTGGTGAGAGTAAGGTAGGCGAGTTTAGGTCTGTGGTAGGAATAAAATAGGCGGACCTAGGTCTGTGGTGAGAGTAAAGTAGGCGGATCTAGGTTTGTGGTGGGAGTTAAGTAGGCGGATATGGGTCTGTAGTGAGAGAAAAATAGGCGGAGTTAGGTCTGTGGTGAGAGTAAATTAGGCGGATCTATGGCTGTGGTAAGAGTAAAGTAGGCGGATCTAGGTCTGTGGTGAGAATAAAGTAGACGGATGTAGGTCTGTGGTGAGAATAAAGTAGGCAGATCTAGGTCTGTGGTGGAAGTTAAGTAGGCCGAGCTACGTTCCCAGTTCTAGAAACTAGACCCTGCAATCCTACTAGTACAGTGTAGACCCTACAATCTACTAGTACAGTGTAGTGATTTCACTTAACAGGCCGGATCGACTGAATTAAATGAAATTCCTTAAATAAAAATTGTTCCGAACAGATGCTTATGATCTGTTTTCTTTATTAAGTATTTATTGTAGGATAATAAAAAGTGAAATGGATCTAGAAACTGGGTTAGGTCTCCACCCCTACATAATCGTGAGGTCCCGTGACGGGTTGGCATCCATGTTTTGTATATGATGCGACAACCACCGATCGTTGGGGTCGCGAAATGCGTTACGGGGTTGAAACGTCGAACGAGCGAAGCGGGACGAAAGCGAGCAATCAAAGAGAATAATTCAGGAGGCGGCTACATTGTTCCCTCCGTCTGTCCCGTACCTGACTATATCTCACGGGACACCAGTTACGTGACCCTAACGCCGATACTGCTAAAATAGCGCCACGGACATTCTGGACTAACAAAGGAAATTTTTTTTGGCTGCGCGCTTGAAAAGAGAAACTACTCCCGTTTTTACAAAAAGCATAAATAATTTCTAGGCGCAAAGAACTTTAAAGGGTGAATTTATCATAGCCAAAAATCCAACTAAGATATAGGCGACTGTTTTTTAATAAGTTTATTGCTTTATCAATTAAAGACCCTTAAAAATATTTTTCTCTGGGTTTTTTTTTTTCTGAAGTCGTAAAGTCCTAGCATGTCGAAAGTGCGAGGCACTCGGTCATGGCTACACACAAAAAGGCCTTTATTGCTCGACATTGCGGTATTATATTAGAAATACGTGATCCATCTCCTGGGACGACAGGCCGATAACGCTTTTATGTCCGTCCGCCAAGGCGTTATAAAATGAATATGCCTCCACCCATTTGGATTTGCACGGTAAGCTCGGGCTTGGGATACATATTTGTATCTACGGATCAAACATTCTAGGTGACGATGGACCAATGGACGAGGCCTTAAGCTCCGAGCACACTGAGATTGAAGCGTCGCAGATAAGCGAGTAATAAATAAAAGCCCGATGAGTAAGCTTCCCAGCATCAGGTGACTCAGCAGACTTTTTGCCCAACTTATGTCGCCCATTATCCCCAGAAAATTCGTCACGTCATTTATATTCGTTAACGAACCTGGCCCCAAAAGAAAGGTCCGGATTTAGAACTCTGATTTCTGGCGTCTCACAATGTCTGATATGGAATTTTGCATTTCCTATATTATGTGAATGGGAAATAGGTTGGGGGGAGGGGAGTGAAAGTCTGGACCCAACACGAATAGGCGAATCAATCATCCTGCGACTCATTAGCTACGCAATACACTCCCTCTCCCTTTCTCTCTCTCTCTCTCTCTCTCGTTTCTCAACATCGCGCTTTCTCCTTTCTTCTCTCTCTCTCTCTCTCTCTCTCTCTCTCTCTCTCTCTCTCTCTTTACTGCAGCAATTCTCCACGGCAGAACGCGTAACTGTTCACGGACGTTTTTATTATTCAGATAATTGAAGCGTCCAATGACGTGACGTCATATAATAAATGGCAAAATGAATGAAAATGCAAAATCAATGGGTACATTAATTCTGCTTGCTTTCATCTTTGTGTCTTTCTCAAGGCAACTAAAATACGGAGAAAAAATATAAAATAATAATAAATTTTCTTGTTGAAAACACAATTATCAAGTATTTAAACGCAATCATAAAAAAACAATTGTAAACAAATTGAAAGAAAACAATCCAAGTTTGAGAATTTTAATTTTTAATGATCCAATTTTAAAATTTTTCAATTCTTTTTTTGAATTTCAAGCTTCTTGGCGCGCTCACTAGCTTTATGTGATCAATCTTTTTTATGAGGTACTTCGGCTATCTACTTTCTACGTATTCTATGTCCCAACTATATCTGCTGATTTTATCAATCAGCTGGTCTGATGATTATGTCGATTTTTAACGAATTTGTATTTTAAATGTTTTTAATGTTGTTTACTTGTTCTCAAAATGTAGTAATTTCGTGACTATAACCTCCTTTCTTTTATACAGGAGGATTTATACAAACTTTTGTTAATTTATAACCTCATCTTGACACAATATAATGGCATTATATACAGGAGCGATCTCACGTCAAATTTTTGTGATTCTACGTATTTTAAATGTATGTAAGCAATAGTTCTTAATAGAAGATACTAATAATTATTCCTAATAACTTAATTTTTATATAAACAAAGAAGTAGATTTAGAAGTTATTTTTGGAAATAATGGAAATGGAAAATAATATGGAAATCAATATTTGTAAGTCCCGCTGAATATCAGTAGAGGTGGAGCCACGCAGTGAGCAATTTGTGTACCCGGAGAAAAATTTAGAGGGAAATTACTCAGCGAAGCTTTTTTAATCGCCATAACCTCGTTACATAGATCTGCGTATTTTTAAGCGTTTTTAGCTTCGCAAATATTTTACGATCGTATTTAACGTAAGCTGATTTCAGTTTGCGAGTTTCATTTTTTGTCATAAATTTTATCTCAAACAATTTCGCACTGAAATTGAAGCAAACATTTTATTCTGATAGAGCGCAACCTCTAACCTTCATAACCTAACATCTTGGTATCTTGAAGTAATGACTTTAAAAAGATAAGACGCATAATCTGATTTTTTTTTTATTCTTTGGAATTCTTTTGTAATCTTTCATAACCTCAAAACAAAAAATTAGTTATGATTTTTCACTTGCAGGTGACTGATGCTAATTGCTAAAGTTACCATGTTTTTGTGAATATTAATTAATTATGATTTTTTACTTGCAGGTGAATAATGCTAATTGCTAAAATTACCATATTTGTGTCAATATTTTATAAATTATAAAATTACCCGAATAACTATTAAATTTCTAAAAATGTATTTACGATTTTATTGATTCTCCTAACTGTAGATCTGAGCTTTTAGTTTTGAAATTTTGTGAAGTCAGGAGATTCATAGTAAATTCAGAGTCAGGAATTTTATAAATTGGATTAAAAGTAAACAGTTAAAGCTAATTTTTAAAAAGACTCACCAAAATTTTCCGAAAGAAGTTTAATAACAAAACAATTTCCATAAAATCTGTGAAGCAAGCTGCAAAATGTACTGCAATTATAAATTATACTCGAAATAAGGGGAAAAATGTGAAAAAAGTTTAATTTAGAAATATTTAAAAATATTTTTGTGAATTCGGTAGTTGGAAATTTTTTTTCAAATTTTATATTTTTCGATCCATTCTAGTGTGCATATTCATATTATTTGAACTTAGTACATTTGAATGTAATGTGAACACAGCCTAATAATTATATTGACTTAATCTCATAAAATGAAAAGTTGTTCATTTCACATTTGATTTTAAAATATAAAAATTTAACAGAGTCTGAGTTAAAGCTGTGAAACCTGTTATTATTTTTAATTGATATTTTGCTTCCGAAATTTTCAATTGTGGAGTTTGAAATAATTTTGCTATGGTTACGTTAGTTATAATACATTTTTTCCATATTTACCATAATTTTTGTATTCATATAAGTATTGAATAAAATTCTTAATATTTTAAATTTCGAACGTGTAATATCAATTTAAAATATTAATGAATTTAAAACTTTTAATTTTTTTTTGAAATACAGGGGGAAAATGTGAACCAATGAGGTTCTGAGTTGTGCACATGCGCATCTCTCCAAAAACAACTCTCCCCAGTCATTTTTGACTGAATAATTAGTAGTTTCAACATTTAACAACATCTCTCCAGTCATTTTTGACTGAATAATTAGTAGTTTCAACATTTAACAACATCTCTCCAATCATTTTTGACTGAATAATTAGTAGTTTCGCCGCCAAGCGCCAACTTTCGAAGATTACTGATTGAATCAGTAACTTTCGTTTAATTGATTGAATCAGTAGATTTTAACTAATCTTAAGAGACTTCTTGCTTTTTGAATCGGTCAAATTTGATTGGCAATCAGTTACTTTAACTGATTGTCAGTCAAATTCGATTGACAATCAGTTACTTTAACTGATTCTCAATCAAATTTGACTGACAATCAGTTACTTTAACTGATTCTCAGTCAAATTTGACTGGCAATCAGTTACTTTAACCGATTCTCAGTTAAATTTGACTGGCAATCAGTTACTTTAACTGATTCTCAATCAAATTTGACTGACAATCAGTTACTTTTAACTGATTCAGATTTAGAAAGTTGTCAAAAATTACCAAAGATTGCATAGAGATAGTTAGATTGCATAGAGATTGTAAGATTGCATGAGACTGTACGTGATTTCAAACTGCACTAGTTTTTTTATATACTCTGTAAATTTGAATCAGTCAAAATTTTAACTGATTTCATTGAGTGACCTATTTCTAGCTAATTCATCAGTGACTTTTGACTGAATTTCAGTGAAATTGACTGAATTTCAGTGAAATTAACTAAATTTCAGTGAAATTGACTGAATTTCAGTGAAATTAACTAAATTTCAGTGAAATTGACTGAATTTTAATTAAATTGACTGAATTTCAGTGAAATTGACTGAAATTCAGTAAAAATTCACTGAATTTTTTACTTTCATTCAGTGACCCATTTCTCACTGAGTGTTCAATCAATTTTTACTGAATTTCAGTCAACTTCACTGAAATCCAGTAAAAATTCACTGAACAATCAGTGAGAAATCGATCACTAAATGAAACCAGTAGGAATTTTGACTGATTCAGATTTAGAGAGTATTAATTTTTCCATTGCAGCAAATAATTAGTTATTTCGTAGAAGGCAATAAAAATTCGTGTTATTTCGATCAACTCTGCACTTACAAAGCAATAATCATTCTAATGAATATGAGGGGTAGAAAGTTTGGTGGTGCTATGAAATATTCAGATGGAATCAATCCTGGCTGGGGATGTTTGAAGCGATGGACAGAGGGTTGAAGGAGAGCAAAAAGATCTTCCCCAGGGCCACCTTCAAAATCATTATTTATTGTCTTGCTCTTGTGTAGGTCACAAAATGTTATAT
>JBAGKK010000475.1:69437-94238 GCA_037177015.1 Euceroptres primus | reverse complement strand
TTTTTTGGAATGGTATCCATGATTTGCCTGAAAGATGGGCAAAATGTGTAGAATCTAATGGTCAATACTTTGAATAAAATTTTTTTGAGATTCCCTTGAGAATTAAGTGTTTTCTTTATTGAAAAAACCGGCAAACTTCAACTAACACCCCTGGTACTTGGTCTGCAATGCTTCCAACTGCAAAGTTTATTTTAGTGCTTCATCAAAGTTGCAGAGAATTAAATCAGGATCATCATCATCATCGAACAAAATAGTCGCCATCTTATTGCACTAAACCGCTCAATTTGACATCCTCCATAGATGACATGTTTCCATAGGTTTGTTTAAATTTTCTTTTTAGAACATTGGAGCTAACAATTTCATTTCTTCTGAAATGAGTCCAGTACCATAAAAGTCTGAGAACGCTGGTAATAAACCGTGTAATTGAAAGGTTGGGTGCAACAACAATCTATACTTGTATTTCAGAAGTCACTTGTTTTTCATTTGTTCTTCATGAAGTTATGTACAAAACAACTGAAAAACAAGTGACGTCTGGAAATTTAAGTTCACTCCTGATAATTGAACAGTTGGGTGCAATGTCAGTCTACTTAATAAATTTGCAGAATTCACTTGTCTTTCACGAAGTTTTGTAAAAAACAAATGACTTCTGTTTTGTACAAAACAAGTGACTTCTGAAAACACAAGTAGGTTGTTCTTGGACCCAACCACTCAATTGGGCATCTTCCGTAGATAACATCTTTCCATAGGTTTGTTTAAATTTTCTTTTTAGAACATTGGAGCTAACAATTTCATTTCTTCTGAAATGAGTCCAGTACCATAAAAGTCTGAGAACGCTGGTAATAAACCGTGTAATTGAAAGGTTGGGTGCAACAACAATCTATACTTGTATTTCAGAAGTCACTTGTTTTTCATTTGTTCTTCATGAACTTATGTACAAGACAAATGAAAACCAAGTGACTTCTGAAAATTTAATTTCACTCCTAATAATTGAACAGTTGGGTGCAATGTCAGTATACTTAATAAATTTGCAGAATTCACTTATCCTTCATGAAGTTTTGTACAAAAAAAAAATTAAAAACAAGTGACTTCTGCAAATGCGAGTAGGCGCTTCTTGCCCTAAACCTCTCAATTTGACGTTTTTCGTAGATGACACCTTTCCATATAGGTTTGTTGAAATTTTCTTTTTAGAATATTGGAGCTAACAGTTTCATTTCTTCTGAAATGAGTACAGTACCATGAAAGTCTGAGAACGCTGGTAATAAACCGTGTAATTGAAAGGTTGGATGCAACAACAATCTATACTTGTATTTCAGAAGTCACTTGTTTTTCATTTGTTCTTCATGAAGTTATGTACAAAACAAATGAAACTGAAACATCTGACTTCTGACTAATAGGCTAACTTCTGACTTCTTGGCTTCTGACTTCTGAAAACACAAGTAGGTTGTTTTGGACCCAACCGCTCAATTAGGAAATTATCCGACAACTTTCAGCATTGATGTTGATTCTACTGCAAATAAATTCTTTTCCTGTCTCGCTTTTATCTACTTCTTTTATCTCTGCTTCCCAATTCGTTAACATCCTCTCCATTTGTAATTTCTCCTCAGTCCTCTTTTTACTCTGATTTTCTTTTTTCCCTCACTGTGCAGATAACAATAGCAAAAGGTTCAGGAGGTGTTTGTTTTAATTTTTAAAAATTTCAAACGATTGACATAATCTCAACGAATCCTGCACTGTACAGGTGACCGGATAAAAAGGAGAAAAATCGTAAAGAGGAAAATGATACTGTTTAGATAGAGATTGGGGAGAAAAGATCACCTCTGTATGGCGATCACGCAAACCATTGATCGCATCAAGGGTCTCGGCTCGTCTCTCGAGTCACGTGCTATCATTTCATTAAATTATCAGCAACACGTTCAGGGACCACTTTTGTTCTGCAAGGCTTGATTTTACTTTCTTTTTTCCTTGTAATCCTCCAAATAGGAGCTGAGGCGTGAAACTGAAACAAGTAAATAAACCCGAGTCGATTTATAATTGCTTCGACTGAAGAGAAATTACATCGTTAGACGAACTTCTTACGCATCGAAGCCTTCTCGCGGTGCAGAGTTCAGGGGTGAGTCGTTGCAAAGTTCCAGAAGCGTGACGAGCTACGGACCACTTGGTACTTATATTACAAGCTTCCCTCCTGACCCCTCCGTTCTCTTCGGCCTCGACAGGTCCGATTTTCTAGGAGAAAAGTCTTGCATAATTACTTTTCTCATTAACAGTGTTCGTCATTGTTTCAACGATCGTTAGCGTGCCGTCAAGACGAAGAAAAATAATAACCCTGCCTTCGGCTAAATTACACGTACTGCCTTTCAATTATAATTACTATGATTATCACGAATCAGGAAGTGTTCCTATTTCTTCGAGGTGCAGCTCCAAAGTCTCCCGTCTTTACGGAGGGGATATCGCTCATTCGTTGATTGCTTCTCTACCGAGCGATTTATTCCTTTGAGATTCAAACTTCCGAGAAAGCAGCCTTTTGGAAATAATTTTTTCTACACTCGTAACCTCAAATCAAAGCCACAACTCAAGCTTGAATCTTTCTTTTTCAGAGAGAACCAAAGCAGTGTTTATTTTCCTGTTTTCTCTCTCTTGAGGGTAAGAGATATCTCTCGTTTATTGAAGTGTTTCTCTCTCTTTATTTGAAGTGTTTCTTATTAATAGTTATAATTCTCGATTCATGAAATTTTGTTATATTTTCTCTAACAAAGATTTAAAAATCCAGAGGTATAGAAAACTATTGTTCGGAGTTGAGAATGTCTTATTATTCTCTGAATAAAAGATCGGAATCCCATTTTACAAGTCGCGGAGAGGAATTGTTTAAGTCATCTGAACAATGTAATAATCGGTCAAGTTCCATTCTTCTTTTCTGATATGAGATGCAAAAGAAGAAAAAGAGGGGCAGACAATAGCCCAGTCTTTTTCTTATCTAGCACTGCCATTGTTCGCGATGCGAAGGTTGTTAACTGAATTCAGGAGTCTCATTGTCGAGTACAAGAGAAGTAACAGTGGTCCATTGTATTTCCTATGGAAGCACATTTTTATCGATTTCTCTCATTCGCCGTTTCCTTTCACTCCGCCACGGTTTGTCCCACTTCATCTATTATTCCATCTCATCTTCCCTTATTTCATACTGGACGCTTTATAAAAAATTGACTCCTGGACCGAACGTTAAAACAACTTTTTTTTTAAAGAAAAGATATCTGTACTCTTTGAGGCATTGAGAGATCAAAAGTGATGTATAGGATGGCTAATGATCTTATAAGGACTGAAGATTAGGGTGGGCCGAAAATTTTTAATTTTTAATTTCAAAGATAAACGGGGCCTAAAAGTTTTGGTATGCCGATGTATTTATAACTTTTGATGTAAATAGATTATTAATTTAATGAAATTAAAACTCTATTTAACTTTAAATATTTATACTATACCATATATTTAATGATTAATAATTTATTAATCATAAATAAATAAAAAAAATTTATGAGTTGACATAATTATAAAACTAATTTATAAAATTAAATTATTAAATTCATTTTTTATATTTTAAAGTATTAATTTAATTAAATTTAAACTATATTTAATTTTAAATATGAATTTAATTATAAAATTAAATTTAATCATAACCTAAGATTGTTATCTATTTTTATCAATAGATTTTTATCAATGATTGATCTCTTTTTATTCATTATTTCCAACATATTCTGAGTGATAAAGAATCCAGTATCTTTTTATTTTAGAAGAAAATTACTGAAATATTACTCCATTATTCCTGGATATTACATATTGTATGTTACTATGTTATCCCTTAATTTTAGCTACTTTTCTAATGAGATTTTAGTAGCTTTATCAAAAAATCACTAGATTATACCTAAATGTTCATTATTTTTCTAGTAGTATTTTAATTATTTGCTGATAACATTTTTGCAGAACAAGAATCTAGTCCCAGGTAGGAATTTCCAAGGCTGACGATTGATCAAAGCTTGACCGAACCAAGATTCGGTCAAGCTTAGTTCTATTGTTGATGGTAACCTTGAAACAAGGCTATCAGCTAGCCTTGTTTCAAGGCTGTCAGCCAGCCTTGTTTCAAGTTTGTCATCAAAAATAGAACCAAGCTTGACCAAAGCTTGGTTCGGTCAAGCTTTGATCAATCGTCAGCTTGAACCAATTCTGTCTATCTAACCTTGAAACAAGGCTGTCAGCCAGCCTTATTCTGTCTATCTAACCTTGTAACAAGGCTGTCAGCCAGCCTTGTTTCAAGGTTAGATAGACAGAATTGGTTCAGGCTTATGACAGCAGGGCTTAATTGCAAAGGTTGTTCCAAACCGTAATAAATCTTCCGTGATCAATTCTAGATTAATATTTTCTATTTTTGTTTTTGTCTAATTCTACCATCATATTATAGTAGTTTCAATGTATATATTTTACAATTATTAAATCTTAAAACTCGTATCACTATCAGGAATGAGGTCTGTGAGATTAACAAATCAGTTATACTTCTCGCATGTGTGAAATGCATGATTTTCATTGGCCGTAAGTAGGTCATATTTTTATGTACAGAAAATAATTATTATTCAATTTAATTCTTAATTATATTCACTGACAAAATAATGCTGTTGAATATTTATGACATCTTTCTTTGTGAAGCTCTGTATATAAAAACAATTTGTAAAATTCCCAATTAAGAATTATCGGGGATTGGCTCAGGCTTTAGCATTTTGACTATTTAAGGCTTGACACTTGACACTTTTTACATTCTTGGGCAAGCTTTAAGACTTAACTCTTGGTCAAGCCTTAAGATTTGACCCTTGGTCAATCCTTAAGACTTAACTCTTGGTCAATCCTTAAGACTTAACTCTTGGTCAATCCTTAAGACTTGATAAGACTTATTTAAGGCTTGACCCTTGTTCCAACCTTAAGGTTTGGTCATTTAAGGCTCTTGGTAAAGACTTACGGCTTGGATACCAAGCCTCTCCCAAGGTTGGAAGAGGCTATCCTCTCCCAAGGATACCAAGTCAAAATTCTAAAGCTTGACACTTGGTTAAGCTTTAAGGCTTGGATACCAAGGCTCTCCCAAGGTTTTCTAGCCTTCGCAGAGTGCTTGGCGAGCCCTGCTTATGAAATCCTTCAAAAAAATTAAAATGCGTTCGATTGCTTCTGATTCTTAAGGGAAGAAATAGATAGTGATCCGGCTTAATGTTTGTCTTATGGTCTTGGAGGTAGATAGATGGCAATTACGAGAACGCTGGAGAATGAAATGGAAATGGTTGGGCATTGAGCGAGGTTATACTTGTAACTTGGGCGGCGTCTCCAAGAGGATCTGAGTGTAGTAAGAATTCCTCAGCTCAGATCTGAATGAGCTTCGCAGCTGCTGCATTCCTGTGTGCCGTCACTGCGACTTTCTTGTCTTTTCATTACCCTCCACCCTGTTTATCGCTACCCAACATCGAAAGGACGCGTTAGAAAAGTAAGCATCGAAAAAAAATCGCCAGTCCTCTGACTTAAAATCAGTATTGTTATTTAAGTCCTGCGATAATCGTAGAGATCTCAACGTTTCTGAGCTCTCGGAATTTCCTGAGAGTTCTTTCAATTTTTTTGTTCAATTATAGCCTCTATTTAATCACGGCAATTAACATTCTTGAAATTCTATTTCTCATTTTGTTTATTACAATTTTCGTATTTAGTTTCAAGCACCTGTTATTCAAGTTTCTTTTAGGGGAATATTTAGATATTGCTATAACCAATTCTGGTTTCTATTTTACAATATCTAACAAGATGCTTATTTTTATAACAGGAAGTTAAGGAAACCTTTACAATTATAAGTCGATATCGATTGACATAAATTTTCGATTAAAGTAAATAACCTTAAGTAATAGTACAACTTTCATTTGAAACCGATAGATGTCATTTTTAATGTTAATTTAGTGTTGAGAGCTGATTTTGTAATTAGAACGTCCTGCAACGCAGGTTTATTATTCAAACTGAAAGGAACATTAACAAAATATTAGTTTTGCAAAATGTTAATGAAAACGAGAGAATAATTTGATAAGCGGAGTTCTAGTTTTGTGCGACATTAAATACCCAGATGTGCGAGATAAGAGTGTTTACTTTCTAAGATAGTCCTCAATATATTATATATGAACATTGAACAAGCAGTTACACTTTTCGAAGTGAAAGTCGATATTCAATGTTTTGTATTATAATATAGACTTAACTGAAGAAATTCTTAAAACTAGTTTCGCAAAACATCTAAGACAGAAAATTTCTCCTTCTGCCTTTCTCTTCTTCTACCCGGAACACAAAGAAACACTTATTTTTTTTTAATTGTAGATCCTCACGAAACGCGAACCACATAAGGATGAAAACTCAAAAGCGTTTCCGCGAAGAGCTCTAAAATCACAAGCATCACGCTGTCTAAAAAATTTTTACATTTTCGGTCTGCATTTTCAGCGAACGGACGATACACAAATACCGTCGGCCGCAAGACGCTTTTAATAAATTCTACTTATAAACGCATTAAATTTTCCGCCTATTCAAATCGACAAAGTGGGAGGGGGTGGGGGTACCTTACACTTACACTAATGGCATTAGGATCCGCAAAGGGGGTGAGGAGAGACAGAGGGGTTGGTAGCAGAAGAATCAAGGGGTTGGGAAGAGGAAAGAACCGAGCCACGTGCATCGCTGGTATTATTCTCGCCTCAAGTGGATCCCAGCGAACACAAGTCTCTCCTTTCCTCTCTCTCAACCTTTTTTTTATTTCGCCTTTCTCTCTTTCTTTCAACCAGAATCCGTGACTTTATTCTTGCTACGCGTGCTACACATATAAAATTAATTAAAGTCGGCGGATTCCTAGGGGGTGTTTATTGTACCTCTCTGTGGTCCGCTGAAGAAGAGGGTGTCGGTGAACGTAGACTACGTAGGTGGGTAGGCAATGCGTATTGTAATGTTCCTCTTTTTTTTCATCCCTCACTCTGTTACCTTCCACCGCCTTGTTTCATTCCTCCGTTCTCATTCTCATCCTCGTTCTCCCCGGCTGTTTCACGCAGACCGCGTGGCCGCTCAAGTACCCGGCAAACCTTGCCTTGTTAAGAATAAATCACCACCTAGCCGCTGGAATCGCGGGGACGGGATTCTCGCTTTAATTGTAAGCAAATTACTGCGAGAGCGAATCAACTTGGCGAAGAATTCCGACTCAAGGATGATATGGTATTGCAGAATGAAGATAAAGAGAGGAGAATTTTCCGGTTGTGGAAGCAGTGAATGTTTTGAGGGAAAGTTTAGGTGAAACGAGACTTTTCTGAGAGATGTGTTTGCGTTATAGCGATTTTTGACGCAAGCTGGCGTCGATAAGAAAGCGACGCGGATCTTCGATGATCAAAGCGAGTTATTCGCAGTGGAATTTCCTCAGTCAAGGGCACAAGGGTTCGTTAGGTTAAGGTCTTCGAATGCACGTTCAAGATTCAAGAAGGAAGAACGTAACGTAAGATGAATGAAAAAATAATAATTTACAATTGCTTTATTATTTAAATGATGTTTGGAAGTTTTGGGATTGCTTGTATCTGTGTGAATTTTCCAATTTTCAAATAAAAAGTCATAGGAACTCCCTTGAGTCTTCTCACGACTATCAAAGCTAGTGAAGTTTGACGTCGACAAGAAGGTGGAGGTATGCGTTAACGTTGACTATGGTTTTCCCGTCGAAGGGTATGAAACGAGTGGAAGGGTGAGGGTCGACGGAGACACTCAAAGTGTACAAAGAGACGAAAGAAATAAGGAGGCAAGTTCCAAGAAAAAGTGAGAAAAAAAGGAGCAAGAAGCCTGGGGGACAGATGAGAACAGGGCCGGAAACTTCCATACATATGAAACGCAGAAAAATTAACACCTGCGATGCACAGTGACTTTTTAAACATTAAAATTACAATAAGAATGTTAACCAAAATTTCAAACGTGACGAGGAAAACCAATTAGTTCAATAAAAAAAAAAGAGTATTTTGAGTCTATTTGACACAATTCTTCAGCTTCAGATTCTTGTTCAGATTGTTACAATTTGGCAGCCATTTTTCATTTTGTACGATTGGTTTTTGTTCGTTATTAAATTCCAATTTTGGCATCTATTTCATGTGTTGAATCAATGTTACGATTTGGTAGCGATTGTTCTTGTACGATTTTTTTTTTATCTTTATTAACTGTTATTTTTCGATTCTTTATTGTTACGATTTGGCAGTGATATTTTTTTTCTGGTAAGATTCTTCTTCGATCGTTATTAACATCAGAATTGTCATGTATTGTTTACTAAAGATAATAATTAGAAGGAAATTAGTTACTTAGTTCAATACGAAAGAAAAAGTCTATTGTATCAATTTGGCACAATTCTTCGGCTTCAGATGCTTCTTAAGACTGTTACGATTTGGGAGCCATTGTTCTTTTTGTACGATTGGTCTTCGTTCGGTATTAAATTCTGATTTTGACATCTATTTCATCTGTTTATTCAATGTTACGATTTAGCAGCGATTGTTCTTGTACGATCTGTTTTCGATCTTTATTAACTGTTATTTTTCGATTCTTTATTGTTACGATTTGGCAGTGATATTATTTTTCTCGTGGGATTCCTCTTTGATCGTTATTAAGATCAGCATTGTCATGTATTGTTAAGTAATGATAATAGTTAGAAGGAAATTAGTTAGTAAGTTCAATACAAAAGAAAAAGTATATTGTGTCCATTTGGCACAATACTTCAGCTTCAGATAATTGCTCAGATTGTTACGATTTGGCAGCCATTGTTCTTCTTATGCGATTGGTCTTCATTCGTTATGAAATTCCGATTTTGACATATTTTTCATCTGTTAATTCAATTTTACGATTTTTACAATTTTACGATAGCGATTGTTCTTCTTGTACGATTTGTTTTCGACCTTGATTAGCTGTTATTTTTCAATTCTTTATTGTTACGATTTGGCAGTGAGTATTGTGTCAATTCGGCATAATTCTTCAGCTTCAAATACTAGTTTCGATTGTTACGATTTGGTAGTGATTGGTCTTCTTTCGTTATTAAATTCCGATTTTGGCATCTATTTCATCTATTGATTCAATGTTACGATTTGGCAGCGATTGTTCTTTTGGTACGATCTGTTTTCGATCTTTATTAACTGTCATTTTTCGATTCTTTATTATTGTTACGATTTAGCAATGATGTTCTTCTCATACGATTTGTCTTCGATTAAGTTCCGAATTGTCATATATTGTTTGCTAATTATAAGAATTCAATTATAAAAATATTTTCCACCTTCCTTAATATGAAATAAGCCTATGCCAAGAAATGGAGAAGCAACTGAAATCTTTAATAACAACTTAAAGCTTTGAATTTGCATTAAAATAATTCTCAATCAGCATTCTGAGAACGTTATAAAAGACCTTTGAGCTTCTTACTTTCAAGATGTTAATTTTACTGAAAGGAATCTTATTTTTCCACTCTTGTCATTTTCTCATCGAGATTCAGACTACAACCCTGAAGGCACGAAGATTGCATAGAAAGAGTGATGTGATAGGACCGGACGATGAAAGGAAAGAAGGCGAGTAAGACGACGGCCAGGAAATAAAAGGAGGCGAAGAAAGGAAAGGAACACGTAAGAGGAAAGAGGCGCAAGACATCACTTGCCTGAAGGTGACGGGGTGGTGTGGACGCATCCCAACATCCCCCTCAGTCCCTAGGGAAGCTGTGGCCTCAACCTCCCACACGATTTCAGTAAAACTCTTGGCTGAGATAAGAAGTCGAAGACAATAATCCTCTTGACAGTCGGCTCGCTGTCGCAGCTTATTTCTTAAGATCAGCGTGAGCTTCGCCCTTAAGAGGCTTCATCCACTGTCATACGTGGCAGCTTTAATGCCTTTAATGCACATGTGGGATAATCTCTCCTTTTTGTCTCGGACATTCAGCACATTTTCTCGAGTTTCTTTTCACGAAAAATATTCTTAATTCGTCTTATAGAAGTTGAATTCTTTTGAGGGTCTCATCTTTTGCTCCTTTCAAAATAGAATTTTAATAAATTCACAATTAAATATTATAGACTCGGAGTCACAGAATTTGACTTTTTATTGACAACGGGATCAAAAGGATCTTCTATAGTGGCATGTAGATTAAGATTGCATCATCATTATCTCATAGAGAGCGTCACTGCCAGATTGACACAGTGGCAAATTGTGTTAGAATGATATAGACCGAGTATATCAATGGACAAAAGGCTACTGGGAGAAAAAGGTTTGGTAACGTTTGTTCTCGTGTTATTATCACAATCGAGAGGCAGACGTATGATGACGTGATCTCGGAACGAAACAAAGTCGTCTTTGTATCTGACCAGCAGCGAAACTAACCGACACTCGCTCCTGGTCAATGATGTATCCAGGAAATAAAGGTTTAAATATTCCGTTCGCAGAAAATTTCGTAAATTCAATTGAAATCTTGTGAAGTAAATATCTGAAAGTGTTACCGCCTTTTGCTTTGGTTAATCCAGCAATTTGTTTATTCACAAGATTATCAAAAGGTTTAGAGGCGGATAGATAATAAACATCGGCCAATAAGGATGGCCAAAAATATCCGTGTGCAGCATCTCATCTTGCGCGAATGCCTTCTGATCTACGATTATGGATTCCACGATGTCGTTGTGGTTCAACAGTTCAATGGAGCGACGGAGCTCGGAAGTTTTTCCCAGAAAAATCACGGTATCGCTCCACATTGTGAATAAAGCCTTATCGCAAGTCATGTAATAATCTCCTCCTCCAGACTCCTTATCTTTTAAGAAGAATACGTAGTCTGTCTAAAATAATGGAAAGCCTTGAACAATTAATCTCTTCTCGATTCATTCTACAAGCAGTTTTCTACAATGTCTATTATTGTTGATATGATTAATCAACAGAGTCGCTATCGCCTCATTTGAGAAGTTTTTATCGGCGCTATACTCCTATTCATTTGCGCTGCTTTAAAAGCTATTCATGTGAAGCTTTTTTTTCTGTGAAACATATAGTCACATTGCGGGACAGCGCTTATTAGAGTCAGATAATTTTCTCGATAAGATTTTTTCAGACAGCAGTGAATATAATGTGATGTAGCTTTTTCTTAACGAATTTTTTATTCATCTTTTTTTCTCTGAAAAGATAATAGAAAGCTGAAGACGAAGAGAATACAATGAGACTGTGTATTTTGAGACTGTGTGTCTATAGTCAGACGTTTCCGACACCTAAAATCTTAATCAGAACGGTGAACCTCTAGTCGCGCTCGTGGCAAAAGTCACTTGTTTGTTCGTTCACTGACAATCAAACCCGAGACACAGCCAAACAGACGAGCACATTGAAAACGGAAATAGCCCCAACACAATGAGCGACTTCGTTCCAAAACTATGTCGCAGGCACGTTTAGCTACTCTCGACACACGAAACGCCTACCCGGAACAAGAATATCAACAATAATATCTTGACGCTTCGAATACGTTACAAGCTTATTTGACAAATCTATCAACGCTATGGTTCAAAGAAACTGAAACTATACAGTCACATTTTTGATTCACGCGTTCCCACTGCCATCTTTCTTTCCTAATCAAAAACAAAGAATTCTATCTTTCTACAAATATAGCAGTCGAAATATAGAATCGTTGTAACTATTCCTGAAGAAAGTATAATTATAAATTTTGTCCGAATAAGTCGTTATACATCATATTGATGACATTGATTAACTTACCAAATCTCGGATGTTGAAGTAACTTTTTGGAAACAAAGCTTCAAACGATGACATTTACGTTTTCGTGCCTATTATAAGAAAACTAGGTAAAGTGGATTAAAAGATAAGAGCTTGAAGGCTCGAACCTCGGGATGTGAAGGGGTGATTATGGTGGTAGAAGGTATGTTTCGGTAATTGCGCTGCTAAGTTTAGGCGGTGCAGTTGGCGTCAATGCGCGGATGCATATTCAGAACGGCCTCCTCATATTCTTATGCGCTCACTTACGAAGCAGAGGGGCCCCAGCGTCGCCTGTAGATGTGAATGTGAATGGAACTTGCTGGCACCACGCCTGTTTATATTTAGCCACAGTGGGCGGTATAGCTGTCATGGATACGTATCATCGGCATAACTGAGCTTCGCAAATGAATAATGAACTTTCATTCGTCCGACCAGCTTATACCTGACCATTACTCTCCTGATAGCGATATCTCGTTTCAGTTTGCAATTAAAACGTTCGATTAACAGTTTTTCGCTCGACTGAATATCACATTTTCTGGGTAAAATTGAATTGTACGCCTGTCAACATTATAGATATTTTTAAGAATCAGCTACAATTCAAGGAAGATGTGGTCACATGTGCCTGAATTTACACCATGATTTAAGAGAACAGTTAAGTTTGTTACTTTGTTGTAATTGCAAAGCACGACCGCGTGGACAGAAAAGGAAAAAGGAAAGGAGTCACATTTAATATCTTGCGTGCGTGACGTCTCAGCTGGTGCACTCGCTAGATGAATAAACGTCTTCCTTATCGTCTAAAATAGCCTTTAAACTTCAAGCATATCTGGATCATAGCCAGGCCACAGGAACGCACAATGATGCTAACCACATTAAATTATCACGATCCTGTGTTAAAGCAAAGCAGAAAAACGCCTTTATGGTCCGCGAACGCTTTACAGTTGTAATTTTGTCGGCAAGCCCACAAAGCTCACTTCTAAAATTTAATATCAATTTCTAAATTAGATCCATAATCCGGAAAGCAATAAACATAATTAGGCAACAGAACCGCGAAGAAACAATAAAACTAAAAGGGCACGAGGCTTTTGTCTGCATTAAAAAATGACCAAACTGAGGCTTCAGCATGTTATAAATTTTAGCCCCATGTTAAACGACCCACGCGAGGATGATGAATTTTCCACGCATGTCCGGGTATAACAGTACATTGTTAGCTCCAACGCGGTCTTCCCCGTCTTTCAGTTATAGCTGTACCTTCCATATTTAACTCCACACTTAAAGAATCGCAGATTTTTATATGAATGATGTGGTCAGGAAAGAAAATGTGTGTGTGAACCACAATGAGTTTTAAACTTTGCTAATTAACTTGCCGAATTCAGAAAGAGGAATCAGGGTGGCCACAAAAAAAGCAGAGCATTTTTGCAGGTCCGAGTAACAATCCATTGTACTTCAAGTTCCACTCACGAATCGTTCTAATTAGCCCTCTGTTTTGCAGACGTATCCCACTCACATGACGGTCGACTCGCAGAAGCAAATCGAGATGCAGCGGTTACAAGCAGAGCACTTGAAACGTCAGCACAACATCCAGGAGCTACAGGCGCAATTAACAAAAGGGCAGTTGAACATGGCAGGTTCACAGTCCTTAATGTTCCTCCCTCTCTTCGAGCAAATGAGAGGTCTGCCGGTTTCGTCACAGATGCCACCTCCGACGTCAACGGCGTCCGGCGGAAACAAGCATATCAACTCCATTGCCAATGTAAGTTACCTTGACCCTAAATTGTCTCTTTTGTTTTCACTCAAGAAGAAAGTTACTTGAGATTCTATCTTTTGCTGCAGATGATCAGCAGTCATCGAGATGGTCCAAGTTGGGCAACGGCCCATCTGGCCCAGATGACGACGCAAATGGACAAAGAATCATCTCCAACGCCCGTCTCGACGGCCGTAACTCCGGCAGCGCCTCCACTTCTGGATCCGGATGCGCCATTGAATCTCACGAAACCCAAATCTTCTTCCTCTGGTGCAACGGCATCCTCATCCCCCGGAAGTGATTCGCAATCTAATGGAGCGGGAAGTAGTGGTCATCAGGAGCAACCGCTGGCGGCTACAGCTCCAAAACTCTTTCCGCCCGGATTACCAATGCCGAGAAACTACCTTCAGAGTCTTCCTTACGCGGGGCTTCCACCTCATCTGGGTTCTCTCTCATCGCCAAGTAAGTGCATCGTGTTTATTTTCATGTTTCCCAACTTTTGACTTCCACAAGGACGAAGAGTTGTGTCTGGACTGCTTGTGCTTCCCATGCCAGAGTTTAAATCAATCCCTGAACTTTGAAGAGCTCTATCACAACAATCTCCCCGGTTACGCAATCAAAAGGGGGTTTTGGTTAATTTTCATATCACTGATTGTAATAGTTTCTGACCTACTTCTTCTCCAAACATGCGAACGCTCTAAGCTTCCCTGCTTTAGACAAACAAACTTGGACATGTGGACTTTTGCACCGTCTGTCATAACTCCGATGAATGATTTATCTTTAACAAAGCACAGTAGATTTACCAAGCAATTTGTGGAATTAGAGGAAGGAGAGAGTGTGAATATCAATTTTTGAACGTGGATTAACTGTTTCAGTGGGTAAGGTGATGCCCAAAGATGAGTCAGCCAATTCGGTAGCACAGGCAGCAGCCGCTGCAGTAGAAAAACACTTTGCGATGCACGGACTTTACGGGCTCCCGCCGAGTTCGGGCGCAATGCCACCGTCACCTCAATCTCAACGACCTGTCAAACACTCTTCCAATCGGGATGAGCCTCCTCAGGATGATCAAGACTTCCTTTCGGCCCCTCACAGTAAGTAGAGTCTTCATGTCAACAAAAGAACGTTTTTAAAAGTCGAAGGATATATTTTAAAGTTGTGATTTAATTTTCAGTGTGGAGAGACTCTGGGTACAAGGTTCCGGAGGATATAACCGAAAAAGGTACTTGAATTTGAATACTCGCTACACTTTCTTTTTATAAGAGCAATGGGAAGATTTTAAAACTGATTTATAAGATATTAATAATACTAAATTCTCTCTCTTTTTTTGCAGCGAAAATGGTGAGGCAGCAGAAAAGGGAAGGCGAGAATAAGCCACATATCAAGCGACCAATGAACGCGTTCATGGTGTGGGCCAAAGATGAGCGAAGAAAGATCCTGAAAGCGTGTCCTGACATGCATAATTCTAACATATCCAAAATACTCGGTAAGAATTACTTTATATAATAGCAATTTACGACTTATCAGAACACTGAGATTTCAAAGTCAAATCGCTTACTGTCACTGCTGATTCCTTAAATCTGGGACCTTGCATTCCTTGCATCTTTTTTTTTAATTGATCTTTTTCAGTGTTCCCTGATACCAATCGACATATAGATATCGAGGAATAGAATTTGATGATAGAATCAGGTGGAACGCATCGCAAGTTAACACTGGTTAAATCTTTGATTAAAAAACAATAATGATTAGTTCGACGCCTTCACTGCAGAAGACTCCAAGTTCTTTTCGTTCTGTATTCATCTCCAACTCCTATGCTTATACATAGGATTTGGCGCAGTATACGGATCAAAAAGAATTTGGAGCCCTCTGCAGTGGAGGCGTCGAGTTAATCGCCCATTTAATCACTGTTGGTGCAATCGGCCCTAAATCGCTTCGAAGAAGCCAACACAATGTAAATCCAAAAGATCAAATATTTTCGAAGACTATAAATTTACCCTTCTATCATTCTAGGAGCTCGATGGAAAGCAATGTCCAACTCTGAGAAACAGCCCTACTACGAGGAGCAGTCTCGACTGTCCAAGTTACACATGGAGAAGCATCCGGACTACAGGTACAGGCCGCGTCCGAAACGGACTTGTATCGTAGACGGGAAGAAAATGCGGATCTCTGAGTATAAATCCCTGATGCGACAGCGGCGGCAGGAGATGCGGCAGCTGTGGTGTCGAGATGGGGGTCCAGAGATGGGTTTCCTGTCTCCAGTGAGCTCCGAGATGAGCTCGCATCACTCAGGAGCTGGACCATCAGCGAGACCATCGGTGTCGCCACCAGCGACGATGCTGAACGGCGCTGGTCCCAGTTCGGATCATCCGTCTTTCTACTACCCTCAAGATAGTCTCTCGCCCACGGACGTGATGAACTTCTCCCCCGACAATTCGGGCTCGATGGGCGGCTATGACGCGAGTCCGCGGCACCATGACGAAGATTGAACCATGGCTCCGGGTCAGCCAAACATTTGGCAACCCGGAGCATCAAGACTCACCCATGAACTGTTCTGGTAACCAGGACGCACCATTTCGACCAGGTCCCAAACGTTCCAGCTCCCCCAGGAGTCCAATGTCGAGAAGAATCGGAGAATCGACAGTTACTTTCAGACTTGAATCTTGGTTGTGATATATTAAAACGTTTATCTCTGTGCCATCGCGCGAGATCAGCGGCCAGGTTTCCGTCGTGTCCTCGCTCAAGCGATCCAAGGGTCGAAAAAATACTCAGTAGACGTCACGACGCAGACCCCGTCGTCTACGGATGCTTAGGTTGATAGTTAAAATGCTTTAGACGACACTCTCTAATAATCAAAAGTGCAACCAATAAGAAACGTACGTGTGATAAGGTGCGATCGAGAATTAGGTGATCCCGGAGCGGAAATCTCTCGCTGGACTGTCGTGCCGATCAGAAGTCGGACTCGAGTCAATCGGACTGTGCCGATCATCGAGAAGTTGTAGTAGAACAGAGTATAAATAAGTAAGGCAAGAGTCTTGTTCCTATACCTTCTAGTGTGTCTATACTGCGAATCAATCGCACTGTAGGTTGTTTCAAAACTGGCGTTAATCTCGAAGCATACGTTACATATCGTATACGTGCACTCGCAATTAAACTTCTTCGCCTAGACATACTTATTGTCGAGTTTTACTTCCACTTCCGCTTGCGGAAAGGGGACGATCAGGATAGAGCAAATCGGCGACGATTCCAGGCGTTTCGAGTAGAGTTACACCGTAATCTAAACACCTTGTACTTATAGTATTTTCATCATTAATTTATTGAACCTGACAATTCTGAAAAGAGAGATTATTGTCGCGAGGTGTGAGTCAAATCTGAATGAACCTCAGGCCCGAAAATGAAGAAAAGATAGAGAAGATATTCTTGATATATTTAGTATTTGACGATTTTCCAGCCAATGACAGTGGAGAAAAAACTGCCTCTTTTGGTTAGCTTATTTTTAAGTGTATTCAAAATTATCGTCTAGCATTTCACAGCTTGAGTTTTCGGGCCTGATTGGAGTGCAAGTCAAAAAAAAGGAGAGAAAGAGGAAGAGAACGACAATTTTTAGCGAACTGTTACAGTTGTAAAATTACGAGAATGATTAGTGTTATTTATTAATGGAGCATAGGCTAACAATCAAATTATATTATAAAGACGTTGTATTGTTTTTAATATCTCGGAGAGGATCGTGTTACGTTTTTCTTTTTTTATATCATCGAATGTTGTGTTCGTGAGAGTAAGCGAATGGCCGAGCGAACGCGTAAGAGACAAATTTATTAGAAAGAGAAGAGATATCCTCGATCCATTACTAGTGGTGTAATAATATTTTACTTTATAATTTTTGCAACCTTTGTACAGAACAGATTTCACTTCTAGACAAACACAATCACTTTTTTTTACTGAAGGAAAAAGTTTGTTAAATTTGTTGATTATTATGCCACGGTAACGAATTTGAATCAAAATAAAACGAACCTAGAGCCAAACGGATTAGTTGAGAAAAGAATGCAAATGGCGGAAATGGCTGATGCGGATCGAAGCGCCGCCTATCGGCACTTTTGGGAAGCAATATTTTAACACTTGCGGGAAAATCAAAATTTTTTATTTTGGTGCAGACTAATATTAGAAATTTTAGATGAAAATTAATTATAATAGTTCCCGTGGTCATGAAAGCATACTTAGATCCAAATTTCACTTAAAGAAAATGATGTGCCAAAACTGACAATGACGCATTTTTGCGCATGTCGTATTATTTTGCTCCTGTCAGCAAGAGCTTTTATTAAAGTTGATGAAACGGGGATTTTTCGCGTCGCTCAATACGAATTTGAGGTTGAAATTACAAAGTTCAAAATGGCGGCATAAATTGAAAAATTTAAGAAATTTGCGGATTTTGATAAAGGTCCGTTCTAGAGTGTTTTTCGAGTCGTTGAATACGAATTTGGGCTAAAAATTACAAAATTCAAAATGCAGGATCCAATATGGCGGCCCACATTTTGAAAAATACAGTAAATTTGCCGATTTTTATGAAACTCTCTAAAAGGGTCGCTGCTTGTGAATTTGAGGTTAAACTTCTAAAATTCAAAATAGAGGATCCAATATGGCGACTTTCGGGTCGCTGACTGTGAATTTGAGGTTTAACATCCAAAATGAGGATCCAATATGGCGACAAAATTTTTAAAAAAGCAATAAATAATCTGATTTTTATGAAACCCGATAAAAAGGGGTTATTCGTATCGCTGAATGCAACTTTGAGGCTAAACTTCCAAAATTCAAAATGAAGGATCCAATATGGTGGCCAACATTTTAAAAAATACAGTAGATTGGACGATTTTTATCAAACACGGTAAAAGGAGTTTTTCGGGTTGTTAATGCAAATTTAAGGTAAAAATGAAAAAATTCAAAATAAAGGTCCCAATGTGGGGGACAACATTTTGAAAAATGCAGTAAATTGACCGATTTTTATAAAACTTGGTAAAAGAGGGTTATTATGGTGTCTGGTTGTGAATTTGAGGCTAAACTTCTAAAATTCAAAATAGAGGATCCAATATGGCGGCCAAAATTTTGAAAAATACAATAAATTGGCCTATTTTTATGAAATGCGATAAAAGAAGGTTTTTCGGGTAGTTAAATGTGAATATGAGGTCAAACTTCCAAAATCTAAAATGGCGGATCCAATATGGCGGCCAAAATTTTAAAAAATACAGTAAATTGAGTTGTTTTTATAAAACTCGGCAAAAGGGAGTTTTTCGGGTCGCTGACTGTGAATTTAAGGTTAAACTTCCAAAATTCAAAATGGAGGATACAATATGAAACCAACATTTTGAAAAATGCAATAAATTCGCTGATTTTTATGAAACCAGGTAAAAGGGGGTTTTTCGGGTCTTTGAATGGGAATTTGAGGTCAAACTTTCAAAATGAAAAAAAAAAGATTTCGATATAGCGACTGAAATTTTGAAAAATGCAATAAATTGGCCGATTGCCATAAAAATTAGTACTAGGGTCGAGTCGCTGAATAGAAAGTTACGGTTAAATATGAGTTTGAGTTCCTAGTTTCATTCTTAAAAAGAAGGTTCTTATAACGCAAAAACTCTGCCAATGTATTCAATTTTTCCCAAAATTTTGGCCGCCATTTTGGAATTTAGAGGACAAATTTGCATTCAGAATTTCGAAAAAACCCCTAAAACGCACTTAAATGGAAATTTGAAAATTTACTGAAGTAAAAATCGGCCAATTTATTAAGTTTTTCCAAATTTCGGTCACCGATCTGATTTTTCGGTATGGTTTCGGTGACCGCGCCATTTTGAATTTCAGAAATTTGACTCCAAATTCGTATTCTACCCAATATTTAATTATGCTTATTTTTACATTGCTTCCTAAAAGTATTAAATAATGCCACGAGGGCTGCGCCACTGTCGTATCCCTTCTACAAATAATCGGTTAAATCCGGATTCGAAACCATTGAAACCGATTCTTAAATTGGGTTCAATCGCTTGTCGACTATAGAATTCGATTGAATGAATCGGTTTCAATGTTTCGGAATCAGCTCCAATCGGTTTGAATCGGATTCAATCGATTATTTTTAGCAAGGATTCTGAAACAAAAATTCTGTTCAGCATCATTCGGCATTTGTGCCCTTTGGAAAACGAGGATATCGGGAACTTGATGTGATAATACTTATGTGCCAAATAGCGTTTTCGCGGGCAGGAGGTCGAATCGTAAGGTCCTCCGTGTTCCGAGTCACCTCGTTGGCTCGACGTGAAACTCGAATCTTTTATTATTGCGTCTCGACCGTTTTTTTTGTCACGCTGTTCAAATTTTTTTGTTAATTTATGATCAGTGCAATTACGAATACAAGGTACCTAATATAATTTTACAAAGAGAGCCAGTATCCTCGGTATAGCCCGATGCTGCCCCCTCCTGTCCCAGTTAATTCCCTTTTTTCCCGGTGGCATCGTAGTCGCTCGCTGAAGAGCCGGGCGACTCACAGTAGGGCAAAAAAGGCATCTGTGGACAAATCAATTTTCAGACTAAACTACTCATCCGATTTGGACGTTTTTAAAAAAATTAAAGTGTATTAAATTCCGCATCGTTACAACGGGGGAAATTTTTGAAAAATTTTCTCAGATATTGTTTATTTAATAAACAAAATGAAAAATTTTTTTTTGACATTTCAAGACTGCCCTTTAGTCAAAAAACTTTTTTTACCGAAAATAGTCCTCGTCGAGGCAAAAACGCATAAACTGATGCCCAGCAGAATTAATTTAATAAAACAAAAATTTAAATCGTTATAAACAAAAGTTATATCTTCTTTATTTGCCACATTTAAATGCACTAAACCAATATTTTCAGAAGAAAATGGAAATAAGTGTAAAGTAAAACAGCAAGACACATTGGAAATATACTTGAAAAATGCTCAAATAATTAATTTGTTAACTAAATTTGTTTAAAGAATAAATAATTGATGCTTAAGTGTAAAGTGAAACAGCAACACATATTTGCAACATACTAGTTATTGATTCTGCTGAAAAAACGAAACTTATGTATTGAAAAATTGCCAAACAATACCTTTGTTTATTAAATTTGTTTAAATAATGTACAATATTGACCAACTTCAAATTAGCAGCAAAAGGCCTTTGGTAAAATATTTATAGTAGATTCTGTTAAAAAAACGAAACTAATTTATTGAAAAAGCAACCAAACAATGCATTTGTTTATTAAATTTGTTTAAATAATGCACAATTATTGTTCAACTGCGTATTATCATAATATTAGATTTCTCTGAGATGTTTTTGTATTTGATTCTGTTGAAAAAAAATTCTATATTGAAAAATGCTCAAATAATTAATTTGTTAACCAAATTTGTTTAAACAGTAAATAATTGATGCCTAAGTGTAAAGTAAAACAGCAAGACACATTGGAAACATACTAGTTATTGATTCTACTGAAAAAATGAAGCTTATGTACTCAAAAATGTCCAAATAATGCATTTGTTTATTAAATTTGTTTAAATAGTACAAGATTGTTTTTGCAGTGCAAACTATTACAGCAGATCATTCGTGAAACATTTATAGCCAATTCTGCTGGAAAAGCTAAATATATCTAATTTAAAAAGCCTTAATTTCGGATTTGTTTATTAAATTGTTATAAACAATTAGGAATTGATGTTTAACGTCGTTTAATTTTAAGTTAACATTATTTTATTTCCATTTTCTCTTGAAATATTGGTTTAGTGCATTTAAATGTTGCAAACAAAGAAGATATAACTTTTGTTCACTAATTTGTTTCTAACAGTTTAAATTTTTGTTTTATTAAATTAATACTGCCGGACATCATTTTTAATGAGTTTATAGGGTTTCGTAGCCCGACCCTTATAGTATCGGTCCGTTGTCTGTTCGTCCATCCGTCCGTCGTACGACCCAATATAGTCATAGGGCCCAAAACTGGCATAGGTCCCAAAATTGGCATAGAACCCAATATGGGCATAGAGCCCAAAACTGACATAGGCCCCAAAACTGGAATCAAGCCCAAAATTGACATAGGACCCAAAATTCGCATAGGACCCAAAAGTGGCATAGGGCGCAAAATTGACATATGGCCCGAAATTGGCGTATGAACCAAAATTGGCACAGGGCCCAAAATTGGCGTAGAACCAAAAATTGCATAGGACACAAGATTGCATAGGACCCAAAATTGCATAGGATCCAAAATTGCATAGGGCCCAAAATTGACATATGTGACGTGGGACGAAGAAACCAGCCTTACGACCGAAAATGAGTTTACGAGGAAAAACGGATCAAAGTGAAAGGAAGACAAAGGGGCGCTCATACAACTTTGAGCTCCAGAAAATTTCATTTTGATCGTGGAGCAATAGAGATTTTTTTATTCGATAGGAGAAATCTTCATTATTCAGAATCAATAAAAACCTGAAAATCGAGTTTTCGGTCGTAAGGCTGGTTTCCTTGTTCCTCGTCACATATGACCCAAAATTGGTACAGGGCTTAAAATTGGCATAGAACCCAAAATTGGCATAGGGTACAAAACTGGACTAGGGCCCAAAATTGGCATAGAACTCAATATGAGCATAGGGTCCGAAACTCGCCTAGGACAAAAAATTGGCATAGGGTCCAAAATTGGCATAGGGCCCAAAATTGGCATTGGGCCCAAAATTGTCATTGGGCCCAAAATTGTCATTGGGTCCAAAATTGTCATTGGGCCCAAAATTGGTATAGAACCCAAAATTGGCATAAGACCAAAAATTGGCATAGGGTCCAAAATTGACATAGTACCAAAAATTGGCATAGGGCACAAAGTTCACTCAGGACCCAAAATTGACATAGGACCCAAAATTCACAAAGGGTCCAAAATTGGCATAGGACCCAAAATGGGCATAGGACCAAAAATTGACATAGAACTAAAAATTGACATAGGGCCCAAAATTGGCAGTCAAAAATGGTCTAGGGCCCAAAATTGACATAGGATCAAAAATTGACATAGTGCCCAATATGGGCATAAGATCCAAAACTGACATAGGGCCCAAAATGCATAGGGCCCAAAATTGACATATGGCCCAAAATTCACACAGGACCCAAAATTCACACAGGACCCAAAATTGACTTAGTGTCCAATATGGACAAAAGGTCCAAAATTGACATAGAGCCCAAAAATGACATAGATACAAAATTGACATAGGATCCAAAATTGACATAGTGCCCAATATTGGACATAGGGTCCAAAACTGACATAGGGCCCAAAATTCACACAGGATCAAAAATTGACATAGTGCCCAATAAGGACATAGGATGCAAAACAGGCATAGGGCCCAAAAATGACATAGGGCCTAAAATTGACATAGGACCAAAAATTGGCATAGTACCAATAAAGCTACGAAATCCTTCCTTGTAGGCGCTTGTCGCCTACTATAACTAATTTTTCGTCATTTCGGAATTTTCATTTGGCTTTTTCTCGATGTCATGACAAAAAGCACTGTATTTGCTATGTCCAAACGAAACTTTTGGCTCGAGCCATTAAATCCCTCGGCTTCGCCTCGTGATTTAAACTAAGCTCTCGCCAAAATTTGCGTTTAAACTTGGCGAATAATGTACTATTTTTTATGAGAACTGGACCATTTTCGGTGAAATAAAAATTTTTTGACTGAATGGCAGTTTTGAAAAGTCAAAAACTTTTTGTCCATTTTGTTTACTAAATAAAAAAATTTTTGAGGAAATTTTTCAAAAATGTCCTCCGTTGTAACGGTGTGGAATTTAATTCACTTTAATTTTTAAAAAAACGTCCAAATCGGATGAGTAGATTATTCCAAAAATTGATTTGTCCACAGACAATTTTTTTGCCCCACTGTGCGACTAGGAGATAGCTTAATGTTGATAATAATTTATTTTATGTATATAATGAATTTGTACAAGGCAGCGGGCCACGAAGCGTCGAGCGACGGCCGATGCACGTGTCAATATTATACATTATTAATGTACAGTGTAATTATATTAATTGTGATGTACCTACGTAGCTCTATGTGTAATTAATCGAGGACAGAATGCGACTACATTAGCCTACGTCACGTAAACTACGCCTACTGTTATTATTGTCACTACTGTAATTCATTATCATTACCCCGATTATCATTACCTACCACTCTTTATTGTTTAAGCGATTTTTATTATTTTATCATCCCTTGCAGTAGAGGGCGAGAGAAACCGAGCGAGAGAGAATGCGCGTGTGTTTTGTGAGGAGAGCGAGATTTGTGCCAGTTAAGTCGATATTTGATACTCATTACTCAAATTTCCTACTTTCGCCATTCGCCTAATTAATCAAATTTTAAGAAGCATTCAAATGACTCTTACAATTAGTCTCCCGCTACGTTCTCCAGCCAGTTGTGACTTCCAAAGACCTGCACTCTCGAAAGGGTATTATTACTTTTATCGCTACTATACTTCGTACTCAGAAACAAAAGCGGTTTCGTCGAAAGTCTGCCAATCGGCTTTTACTTCCCAACACGTGCCATATCACTTGTTTTCACATCGCGAAAAAATTAGTAGAAAAAAACGCATTCAAAATGATTCAGGCTTTCTTTGTAAAAAGGGAAACATCTTTTTCGATTTTAGTGACTTTCGACGCTACCAGAACAAATGCAAAAATGTAAGGATAGCGAATTGTAAAAATTGAATACACTACTAATATTATAATATACCTATCTAACGTTTAAAAAGAAAAGCGAACGCGTCCCACGCGCCAACTAACATTCAATCTCAATATTCCAAGCATTCACTTCGTTTATATGTACGTTGTTGTTAATGATAAAGAAAAATATAATACAAAAAAAGTAATGCTTTACCGAAATTCAAACTTAGTTGTAGGTGTACGACGTTATTTCTAGAACTTGTCTGAGTGTTGAGAATGTTTCTGGAAGCTGTACATATTTTATCGAGTGAATGAAAAGAGATAGCGAGAATGAATCTCAAAGGATGTTATTCGCATTATCAAGGTCATTTACGGTTTTCAAACAAGAAATTGATTGCAAAATATTTGGAGACATAAGAGGGAGGGAAAGAGAGACTTCTTTTGTTATTGTCTCTCTCACTCAAAAAATGAAGATTCAGGATCCTCACCTGATGTTTTTTACGATTTGACTTCATAACTGAATGTGAGAACAAAATTAGATAAAATGTAAAGATGTTTCTCACGATTTGACTTCATAACTGAATGTGAGAACAAAATTAGATAAAATGTAAAGATGTTTCTCACGATTTGACTTCATA
>JBAGKK010000473.1:181503-210790 GCA_037177015.1 Euceroptres primus | reverse complement strand
GTGAGAGGTGATTTTTAGCGCATTTGACTTTTCTCACTCGCTTCGCTCGTGCGAAAAACGTCTCGTGCGCTAAATAACACCTCTCACACACGTATCGAAATGTACTATTTAGTAATTGGAACAGATGATTCACGCTTCTTTATAACAATTTTCTTCATACATCTCCTTAACCTCGTATAATTTCAATAAAACTTATAAACAAAAAATACTCATTATAATGAGCCGCAACTTTTATGTTCTTTATAATTTTGCGTTATGACCTGCTGTTTTCGAGAAAAATTGATTTTTCTGTGGAAAACAATCAAATTCACGATGAGCGACCTCTAAATATTATCCGATTTATTTCTCCTTCCAGGAGGTTCATTTTTAACCTAAAAGGAAGAAAAAATTCGAAGATGCAAGTTGAGATTCGGATTTCCTTTTTTTTTTTTGAACACCCCTACTGTGCACCCTACGGCACATCATTTAAAAATACATGAGATCTCCAAAACAAAATAATAACAAAAGTTATTAGCCTATAACTTTTTTCTTTCTAACTCTAATAGCAAAATTCTAAATATATTCCCTTCTGAATTAAAGACAAAACGACCTCTGACATTCATAAAAGTGAGTCATGCATGCAAAGGTCAAAGGACTGAAATGACCATTAAAATCAAACGTATCGATTTACAATATTTAGTGTCACGCTCTTTCCTCTGTGAAAACGAACAAGTCCTCTCTTTCTTTATATCCAAACCGAGTATGTTAGGACCCAGAGTAGGCGATAATTGCTTAATTGGTCAAGATCGACGATAAACACCATTGCGAGAGGTTGAGAATGGTAACTGGTAACTATGGTATGACGCACGAGGTTGGCTATTATCTATAGACTTATATTATACATTATAGAGTGTGGTATCGATGGCCCCGTAAATGCTCAAGTGCTCAAGTTCGTGCCGCATAGCAAGCTGACGTGTCTTTTCTTCCTATGAACAAGGCCTCGTTGTGGAGGTGTCGGAGCTCGAGCGCAAAGAGCGCACGATCTCTCGAGGTGTTGGATGCTGCGAAGAGAAGACAGACGAGGAGAGGGGTTCGAGAGATATTAGAGATGCGAGATAGCTTTATTACACGCGCAAGTCGATGCCAACGCGAGACACATCGTCGGCTGCTCTTTGATCATTCGAATTGGATTTCGATTCCTTTACTAAATTCATGTTCTCGTTGTTCGACATCCAAAAATTTGCCTCTTACACTCAATCAATAGATTCTTCTGTTTCTTCAAGGAAATGCTCCTTTATTATTCATTACACAGGCACACAAAAAAAAGTGTGCGGAGCCAAAAAAGCGACCTATGTAGCGTTGTAGTATTAATCTAGCAGAATCAAAATCTGCATTGATTGGAATTTTCTGCTTACCAATTTTTTTTATTCGAGTTTGAATTTTTAGTTTAGGTCAAATTATCCCAAGCAGGCAACCATAAATCGAAAGTTTCTTTCGCTGCAAAATGAATTTTCTAATAGCCCTTATTTTCGAAAAGATTTTCCCAGGTTTTGGTCGCAAAAAAATTTTGTTGCAAAAGTTAAAAATGATGAAAATTATTGAAAATTGAATGTTACAACATGATCAACATTTTTCTCGTGAACTGCTAAACGGATTTTGATGACTCTTACGTTGAAATTTTTATTTAAAAACGTACATTTCAGAAACCTTTCTTCCGAATATAAAAGGATTAAATTTGTTTATAAAAATATCAATTGTTTATAAACGCATTGAACTTTTTTTCTTTCGAAAGAAAAAATTTATTTGCATGTTTTTTTACATTTTTTCTGGAGAGAAATGTGAAAAGAAATACTAAGTAGTTTTTATTATAATAGAAACTACTTGGTAGTTCTGCAATAGAAACTACTTGGTAGTTCTGTAATAGAAACTACTTAGTATTTTTATAATAGAAACTACTTAGTATTTCTATAACAGAAAGTACTTGGTATTTCTACAATAAAAATTACTTAGAGTTTCTATAATAGAAATTACTTAGAGTTTCTATAACAGAAACTACTTAGTATTTCTATAACAGAAACTACTTAGTATTTCTATAACAGAAACTACTTAGTATTTATATAACAGAAACTACTTAGTATTTCTATAACAGAAACTACTTAGTATTTCTATAACAGAAACTACTTAGTATTTCTATAATAAAAATTACTTAGTGTTTCTATAATAGAAATTACTTAGTATTTCTATAATAGGAACTACTTAGTATTTCTATAATAGAAATTACTTAGTATTTCTATAATAGGAACTACTTAGTATTTCTATAATAGAAACTACTTAGCATTTTTATAATAGAAATTACTTAGTATTTCTATAATAGAAACTATTTAGTATTTCTATAATAGAAATTACTTAGTATTTCTATAATAGAAACTACTTAGTATTTCTATAATAGAAACTGCTTAGTATTTCCATAATAGAAACTACTTAGTATTTCTATAACAGAAAGTACTTAGTATTTCTATGATAGAAACTGCTTAGTATTTCCGTAACAGAAACTACTTAGTATTTCTATAATAGAAATTACTTAGTATTTCTATAATAGAAACTACTTAGTATTTCTATAATAGAAACTGCTTAGTATTTCCATAATAGAAACTACTTAGTATTTCTATAACAGAAAGTACTTAGTATTTCTATAATAGAAATTACTTAGTGTTTCTATAATAGAAACTTCTTAGTATTTCCGTAATAGAAACTATTTAGTATTTCTTTTCGCATTTCTCTCCAGAAAAAATGTAGAATTTCGTGTAAAAAATTTTTTTTTTTGAAAGAAAAAAAGTTCGAATTTTTTATGAACAATTGATATTTTTTAAACAAATTCAATGTTTTTATATTCGGAAATAAGATTTCTGGAATGGACATTTTTACGTTTTTTTACGTCCTTTTTTTAGTAAAAATTTCAACGTAAGAATCATCAAAATCTGTTTAGCCGTTCACGAGAAAAATGTTGATCATGTTGTAACATTAAATTTGCATTATTTTTAACTTCTGCAACAAAATTTTGTATGCGACTAAAACCTGGGGAAATCTTTTCGAAAATAAGGGCTATTAAAAAATTCATTCTACAGCGAAAAAAACGACTTTCAATTTATGGTTGCCTATTTGGGATAATTTGACCTAAACTAAAAATTCAAACTAGAATCTCGACTAGAATAAAAAAAATTGGTTAGCAGAAAATTCCAATCAATGCAGATTTTGACTATGCTAGATCAATAATACAATGTTATATAGGTCACTTTTTTGTCCGCGCACTTTTTTTTGTGTGCCTGTGTTATTTACTAGTTAAGAAATTTTATATTTATTTAAGTAACAAAAGGAAAATTAAAGAGATTCTTTTGAATAAGGAAGTTTTTCTAACACAGAAAACCAAAAGGTATCAAAATGTTGCAAACAAATGATATCTTGCTACATTTTGATGCCAATTTGTACCAAATTGATTCAGTTTTGCATCAAACTGATACCCACTGAAAAAAAATGGTTAGTTCGTCCAACTAATTAGTTTGTAAGATATGGTACTGCTTTTTTATTAGTTCATACTGCTATTTTATTAGTAGATACTGCTATTTAATTAGTTGATACTGCTATTTTAATAGTTGATACTGCTATTTTATTAATTGATACTGCTATTTTATTAGTTGAAACAACTATGCTATGAGTTGCAATGACTGTTCAATTGATATAAGCAACTAATAAAATAGTTGTTCTAATTAATAACATAGCAGTACTATATCTTACGAAATAAGTAGTTGGCCCAACTAACCATTTTTTCAGTGTAGTGTGAAACAATAGATTAGATTATTTAGTGAGAAATAATAGATTTTTCAAGAAAAAACTCCTTTATGTAATGCTAAACTCCAACTTCAACACTGTAAAAAATTTTGGAAATTTTCAAGAAGGAAGGTCAGAGGTGGTGTTTTTTGTTTTGATTCATACTTTTTGTAAAGAAAGGTCATGGCCAAAAACTGTCTCCCAAGTGATCGAGTATTTTAGCGGTTGAGCGCCCGATTTGTGCACAAAGGCTGCGGGCTCGATTCTCGCCGCCTGGATGTAAAAAATTTTTTTTGCTTTATAATTATTTAAATGTTTATATATTCAATTCCCTCGTAAAATTTTTATCAATTGCGCGATATTAAACATTTAATATGCTTTTTTCCATTGAAAAACTCACATTTTCGGAGTTTTTTCGCATACAAATATAATTTTTATAAATTCTATAAATTTAATCATTTATTAAAAATTGATGCACACATTATAAAGTAAGAATATAATGTATAAAATAAATATATTTTAAATGAGATACGAAATTTTGATCATGTACTGCCTTCATTCGATGTGCAAGAAGCATTTCTTTCTGCTTTGTCTGCTTTTACAACAATTATCATTCTGGTTCTTCCGACTGATTGTGAATTTTAGTTTAATTTTTTTCAAAGATATTTTCTATTGTGACTCGTGATATTTTATTCGAAATAAAACTATCCAAAATAAAAATTTTCGTTTATATTCTCATTTTAAAACATTTATCTACATGATCAAAATTTCATATCTCATTTAAAATATAATTATTTGATATATATTCTTATTTTACAATGTGTGCATCAATTTTAAATAAATGATTAAATTTATAAAATTTATAAAAATTACATTCGCATACGAAAAAACTCCGAAAATATGAGTTTTTCATTGGAAAAAAGCATAATAAATGTTTATTATCACATAATTGACAGAAATTTGATGACGAAATGGAATATATTAACATTTAAATAATTATAAAGCAAAAAAAAACAAATAAAAAAGTCCAGGCGGAGAGAATTGAGCCCGCAGCCTCTGTGCACAAATCGGGCAACAACCGCTGAACTACTCGGTCAGTTGGGAGACGGCTTTTTCAAGTCGAATTTTTTTAAAGCCGTTTTTCTCAAAAGTGGTCATATATTAGGTTCTGCAAATTTCATAACTTTACTTTGGGGCTATGACCTTTCTTTTCAAAAAGTATGAATCAAAACAAAAAAACCACCTCTGACCTTCCCCTTGTAAATAGTATGAAATTTTTCCGCAAAAGGGCGAATATACGTATTTCCGAGCAAAATGGGTAATTTCTCCGAGAATATTGGAAAATTTTATGAATATATTGGTTAATTTCCGAAAAGTTAGGAAATATTTCGCAAAGCTTAGGAGATTGTATAAATAAATCTCCAATTACAATTCGGAATTATTTCCGAATGCATTAGGAAAAATTTCAAAATGTTCGGGTTATACTGTCAAATTATTTTCGGAAAAATTTCCAAAAAGTTTTTTTCAGAGAAGGCCGAGGATATTGTAACGGAAATTTCCGTATTACTAGCATACAACACAAAGGAGGTTCAGACTATTGTTACAGAAAATTCCGTAAAAATAGTTTCGGTCCATACTATGTTGTCTGCTAATTGTACGAAAATTTCCGTAATACTAGTCACTGCCAACAAAAAAAACCGAGATGTTTTATTAAAAAAAAAAACAGATCCGAACAAAACTTTCGTTCTATTTCGTTACAGCCAGTTAAACAAAATAATTTCAAATTCTTGCATGTAATGCCAATTGGTATTTATTTTCATCCAAATATTGAAATAGCAATTCAAAGTTTGGTAAAAAATTATGTTTTCCTCTCAATCACGAAATGGAACGAAAGATTCGTTAAGATCTCTGTAAAAGAAACTTGGATTAGAATCGTTCCTTAATATTTTAATATTGGGGGCATTTTAAGGAGGAATTGGGCAGACGATCAAAAAAAAAAGCTAGTTAAAGCGTCCATTTTGTCAGTTTTTTTTTGTTTATAAACATTTTAGTATCGAATACTTTGTAGTGAAAATGTGGAAAATTGTGCCTTGAATCAAATGAGCTATCGAAAGTTTTAATCGGATAAGAATTATAGATTTTTTGCATTCGGAATAATAGACAGATTTCGGTGAAAAACATGTAAAATTTGTCTATCGATTTCGAATACAAAAAATTAGGGATGGGTGATCTCGATTCGATTCTGAGATAATCGATCTTTTGATTTGATCTTAACGAACGATTCCCCCCCTGATTTTGATTTTGATTTCCCCCCGATTTGATTTCCCCCAACGATTTTGACCTCTCAGGGTATGTATTAAGGAAATTTTGTACACTGAACTATGAGAATTTTTGGTATGCCGTTCTAAAAAAAAAACAAAAAAAAAAGATCATTGGAGTCAATGACCTTTTTGAGTCGATTAATCGATACGATCGAATCGAAAAGTTGAGAATCGATTTTTTAGAATCGATTATTTTTTTTGAAGATCACCCATCCCTACAAAAAATCTATAATTCTTATCCGATTAAAACTTTTGATTCGAAATATAATTTTCCACATTTTGACTTTAAAAAATCAATAATAAAGTGTTTAGAACAACAACAAAAAAACTGACAAAATGGACGCTTTGACTAACATTTTTTCCGATTGTCTGTCCAATTCCTCCTTAATATTTGTTGGAACTCAAATGAAGCTTTTAAGAATATAATTTGAAAGCGTTGACATTTGAAATCATTTAAAGTTGAAAAAAAATTATGAATATTTGATAATATAAATTGTATGGGACTTTTGATTTTTTTTGGAGTACATTTCAATAAACGACTGTCAAAATAGTAATGACACTTGTACATTATATGGCCCGAGTGTATAATGGCATAATTAGAAAAATTAAGTTTTGTGATATGACATAGACACATTATTGTAAGCAAAATCAATGAGAAAAGCGACGACGTGCAGACAAGTGAAACGTCGTGCTAATATGCTGATAATAATCTTCATCACATTTCTAATTAGCGAACAATCTGGTCCTTTAATGAAAGGGCTTTAATGTTCATATATGTATGACGAAGCTCATCCTCAATGTAATTAGGCGATTGAAACAGCTTAAAGAGAGAAATATTTTCCTAGTCATATTCGTTCCAAACAGCACACTTAAAATGAAAACTAGTAATGTTTTAAAAATACTGAATTACAAATTTCATGATAATGGGATTTTAAAAGACGGAAAGTATAAAATTATTAGTAAGTTTTAAATCTTCCAATCAGTATACTTTTTCAATAATATTGAAAATGAAGTGTACTTATTGAACATCATATTTTATTATATTATGCAACTTGTGCGTAAAATGCAGTTTTACACACGCGATCACCACAAGTGGCTAAAACCGTACGCACGAGTTGCATACGATATTTTTTGACACAGTGTGCGTAAAATGCGTTTTTAACACGCCCATATTAGTAGGTGTAAAAAGCCGTTTAACGTACTAATATGGGTGTGTAAAACCGCATTTTACGCGCACTGTGTCAAAATAGTATATTATGCAACATGTGCGTAAAATGCGGTTTTACACACGAGTGCCACGCGATCACCACAAGTGGGTAAAACCGTACGCACGAGTTGCATGCGATATTTTTTAACACAGTGTGCGTAAAATGCGTTTTTAACACACCCATATTAGTAGGTGTGTAATAAGTCGTTTTACGCACTAATATGGGTGTGTAAAAACGCATTTTACACATACAGTGTCAAAAAATATCTTTTATTTCACAAAGTCACAAAAAAAAGTATCGTGAGCTAGAGACTAGACCATACCTACCGGTATGGTCGATAGGTATAGTTTTTGACCCGCTGATTACGAATCCAAAAGCCGTTTCATCAAATTGCCTCTAGGTTTCACACAACCTCAAAATTTTGGAATTTCGAGAAAAATTCTGGTTTTTTTCAGATGACATCATTTTTTAAATTGAAATTAGGCGAAAAGCACGATTAAATATATTTTTGTGATGTGAATTCTGATATAACTATCATTTAAGATCAACTACCGCAAAAATATCACTAAAAATCGCGATACATATTATTTTTTGAACTTTAACCTTACAGTCATCACTTTGAATTATCCGACGGAAATGAAACGTTTATAACTTCATTCAGTAGTATAATAATTCAAATAGTAATATGTAACTTTTTTCACCATGTGAAAAAAGTTTCAATGTCGCTCTTGAATATAACGTGAAAAATGTTATAGTAAAGTTAAAAAAAAATGTTTCGGAATTTTTAGTAATTTTTTTTCTAGTTATTGATTAAAAACGATAGTTCCAGAATTCTTATCACGAAAATATGTTTGGTTGTGCTTTTTGTTTAATTTTCATTGAAAAAATGTCATCTGAAAAAAACAAAATTTTTATCAAAATTCGAAAATTTTGAAAAAACTAGAACCAATTTGATGAAACGACCTTCGGATTCGTAATCAGCGGGTCGAAAACCATAGGATAGGTATGGTCTAGTTTCTAGCTCACGACACTTTTTTTTGTCGCGTTGTTTTTTTCGTAATCATAAGAAATAAAAAGAAAAAAAAGTATTGGAAGCCTTCAGGAAGTTAAAAGATTGAGAAGCTAGTAGTTTAAAAAAAGATTCCACTAAGTTGAATTTTTTCAAAAATAGTTTTAATAATCGTTTATAATATTGGATGTTGAATTTTGGCTTTAGGGTCAGAATAAATAATTCAATTAATTTTTAATTGAACCAAACCACGGTTAGTCTCGATTGAGTTCAACCCAAAAGTGGCACTCCTGATTTTCTCTTTGATTTCGTTGCTAGTATGTAATACGATTATTTGAAGACCAGAAAGAAAAAAATCGGTTGACCCATTTTTGAGAAGAATCAATTTTAATTTTTTGTTCATGTTTACCTTAACTTCATCCCACTGAAGGATACTTTAACATCCTGTTTTATTTTTTCTCGTTCTGGAACATGTAAATATCCAAAACAAAAACGAACCAAAATGCTTGATCAATTTCTGAAAAAATCGTTTTTATGATTTTCTTTCGAAAGAAATTGGTTTATCAATAATTCCAAACATTTTTTTTGAAAAAAAGGAATATTGTTTTATTCAAATAACCAAAAATAAAAAGGAGCTTCAATAATAATATTATTTATTGTATAATCAGTTGAAATTAATATTACAGAGAGTGAAGGCTTGTGTGTATTTGCATAATGCACGCAGTAATCTCTCTGGATGATTGTTGGCAACCTTGAAATTATTCCACACAGTTTTGAAGTTAAAATGAAATGATTCCTTGCTTTCTCACTAAAAATACCAAATCCTATTTGCTTATCTTCACAGAAACCTTGAATGTGAAAAAAATGCGTGAATTTTAGGAGTAACCGAAATGTTGAAGCCTAGGTAACTCTTTTTGAACTCAGCATGCATTTTGGGCTGCTTGAAATATTTCAAAGTGTTAAAAGACTTTAAAGCAGTTGTTGCTGCCTGCTTTGGTCAAATCCTACTTCCCAATAATCGTAAATCGCTGATTTCAAAAAGAGTTACCTAGACCTCAACATTTCGGTTACTCCTAAACTTCACAGTTTTTTCACATTCAAGATTTCTGTGATAATAAGCAAATGGGATTTGGTGTTTTTAGTAAACTAGCAAGGAATAATTTTATTTCGACTTCAAAACTGTCTGAAATAAGTAGAAGGTTGCCAAAATCTTCCGAACTGCGCTACGCGATTACTGCGTGTATTATCCGAATAGAACAGTCTTCACTTGCTGTAATATTAATTTAAACAGATTATAGAAAAAATAATTAAATAGTCATGCTGAATTAATAGTTAATCAATTAAGGTTAATTAATTAGGTCAATTAATTAGGTTAATTAATTAGGTTAATTAATAGTCATTAAAGTTCCTTTTTATTTTGGACAGTTTGAATAAAACAATATTTCCCTTTCACACAAAAAAGTTCTAAATTATTTAAAACCCAATTTTTTGTCGAGAAAGTATCATAAATTTGATTTTTTTCAAATATAGATGAATCATTTTTGTTTGTTTTAGTTTCAAAGTAGTCTTTACATGTTCCGGAACGAGAAAAATAAATAAAACAGATCGTTAAAGTATCTTTCATTGGGATAAAGTTGAGGTATGAATAAAAAAAATTAAATTTTTTTTTCAAAAATTGGTTTAACGATTTTTTTCTTCCTGGTCTTGATAAATAATCGTAATACATACTAGCAACGAAATCAAAAAGAAAATCAGGAGTGCCAGCACCTTTGGGTTGAACTTAATCGTGGCTAACCGTGAAACGTTTCGGCGCACAATGTTGGTTAATGTTTAATGGTTAATGTAATAGGATTTAATGGATTTAATGGTTAATTTAATGGTCAATGTTAATGCGCACATCAGTGGTTGATGTTTATTTTTTTTAAAAAACATTTACAAAAGGTTTTTTTAACAGGGACGCAGAGTACGAATCGTATTTTCCCGAAAGGGGTATTTTCTAATTGACTTGATAAGACCTTCTTAAATAAATACATACTTCCAATTCAACCTGACAAATTCATACTTACTATTCATACATACTTTCCAATTCAACCTGACAAATTCTTATCTTTTACGCAACTTCACACCTTCAATATTTCATTAAAAAATAACGCTGCTCTTTTCTTATAACTACAATCACTATATGTTTAACTCTAATATCTATATAATTAGAATTACAAAATGAATTTTGATTTCTTTTTTAAATATTAAAACTTCCTTCAACTTTTACAGTTTCTTTCAAGCTTTAAAATTTAAAGTACATAAAGCTGATTTTCTTTGTCAAACATATAAAATATTTCTAGAGGAAACATCTGTGAGGCAAAAGAACCGCAGACTTTGGAACGAATAGGTTAATAAGATGCCAGCAGTATTTTTCTACCGGTCTTATTTAAAATGCGAGAAATAGCATTGAAGATTCCAAGAAGACGCATCCGGCATCATCACTGGTGGTTGTGACCAGATGGAGATGACCGAGGAAAGATACCATGTCCTGGCTGTTGATGCCGGTTCTCTTGGACTTGGTACCGCGCACCGTTGAACCTTGCAAGGCTCGAATTGTTACTGGCCTCTTCGGGTCGCGAGCTGACAGGCCGCCCGTCATTACACGATGACTCGGCAACTGCAGGAGTTATAGATGGAAAGAGTGAGGTGTTCAGAAGAACTCGAGGAGCTCCTCTTCGGTGAGAATTATCGAGAGGTGGGTCATCAATAAAGTGATACGTGTCTTCTTTCGAAACTCTTTCTGGAACGGCAACTTCAATTTTCAAATATCTTTAGTCGGTTGTTCCACACACAGTGGGGCAAAAAAATCTATATATACCGCGGACAAATTGATTTTCAGAAGACAATTGTTATCCGAATTGAACGTTTAAAAAAAAATGAAACCTAATAAAATTCCGCATCGAACTACCATGGCGGAATTTTAAAAAAAATTTTTTTTTTTTTTACACTGCCCTGTCAATTTAGGGACCTCCAATATAGAGGTTCCAGGGATTTTTTGATGGGTGAGGGGTCCAAGGGGACGAGAAAGTTGAGCTCGGAGCTCAGAGGAGTTGCGCAAGTAGCGTAGCAACAAAGTGCGCAGTAGTGACGCAGTAGTGACGCAGTAGAATTCCGTCGGTTCGCATCAGTTCGTTTTCAGTGTTTTGGTTATGTGTTATGTATAATAAATAATAAATAATAAGTAAATAAAACTTAACAGTAAAGTAAACGTTAAATTAAACTTATATTTAAAAAATATTTTTCACTCGTGACAAAAATCAAACAGAAATAGTTCATGCGGCCCTGATTTGTTTACGTTTAGAGACTTCCGATTTAAGGCCAAAGCCATTCAGGTCATTCCTGAAACCGGTCTTAAATCGGAAGCGCAGTGTATTTTACCCTTACAAACACGGTGGTAAGTATATTAACCACCTAGATCATTATCATTTCTTCCATTTTTTAAATAATTTTTTTTCGATTTTTGTGAGTTTTTTGTAAATTTACAATAATAACGTGTTAGAGAATCAAAAATTACACTTCGTTATTTGAAGTTTCTTGTAAATTTCTTAATATTAATAAACAAATACTGAAAAAAGTCACTTTTTGCAAGAAAAATTCATTATCTGAAAAAGTTTTCAGCGCCCTCTTATGAAACTTTGTGTATATAGGTTTTTAAAGTCACTGATTACGAATCTGTTATCAGATTTAAGAAATTCAAGATGGCGGATCCAATATGGCCGATCGAATTTGTTAAATTACCTCTGTTTGTAATAGAAATTGGTATCTACGGGTTTTTGGGGTCGCTGATTACGAATCTGTGCTCAGATTTACGAAATTCAAGATGGCGGACTTAATTTTAAAAATTCATGCTAATCTTGATGAAATTTTGTATATGAATGTTTTCGACGTCTCTGATCACAGATATGTTATTATTAGATCTACGATTTTTAATTTTTTAATTTTGACTTCAGAGTCGTAATCAGCGACCAAAAAAAAACCCGAAAACTCATTTTGAAGCAACGAGACTAATTTTTAAATTTGTTGTCCGCCATATTGCATCCGCCACTTTGAATTTTGGAATTTTGATGACAGATTCGTAATCAGCGATCCAAAAAAAAAAAAACCCAGAACCCATTTTGAAGTCAGGGAACCAATTTTTGCAATTTTCATCCGTCATATTGTATCCGCCATTTTGAATTTTGAAATTTTGATTTCAAATTCGTAATCAGCGACCTCAAAAACCTTCCGTGCATGAAGTTTCAAATAATTCGTATGTAAGGGAAAATGTATGCTTCAAAGGGATAATAACAAAAATTAAGAAAAAAAAATTTTGACTTTTGAAGTGTACCGGTTTTTAAAAAATACTTGGATTTATTCAAAAATGCCTAGAAAACATGAAGAAAATATCCAAATAAGACGTCCAATAGAAACGCAAATTTTTAAAAATTTATTGAATTTGTCATAAACAAATAAGTGAATGAAAATCGTTTCGTGGGGATTGGCAGCGATTCGTCACTTGATTCGCATTAAATTTGAACAATTTATGGACAAAAAGAGTTTTTTGGTTGAATTAATGAATGTTTATAAATAATTTCTTATTTTATAAGCAAGTTTTATAAACTATTATCCATATCAGGTATTTATTATGGAACAAATAATGTTTTTTCTACGAAATCAATCATATTTTACCTGGAAATAAAATCTAAGTATCATATTTGGTCATCCAATAAAAATGGCTAATTGTTTAAACATTCCTAATTAACAAATTTACGATTTGGCTATTTTTGGACGTAAAAACTTGGTTCTTTCGAGGCAATCAACCGTAAATAATTAACTTCCAGATTTTTAATTTTTGGTCTAACAAACTTGGTTCTTTTGAGGAAATAAACTGTAAATAACTAACTTCTAAATTTTTGAAGACATTTCAAAGACAATAAATAATTTTTATTGTAAACAACAATTGTTTAAACAAATTTTTATCATGTTATGTATTTATAAATAAAATTCAACTTTTTACACGGAATTAACATCAGCCAGTTATTTAGCAATAACTTCTTGCTATGAATTGCTATTATTTGATAATTGCTTAAATAAAACTTATTAACAAATTCATTATTTGGCTATTTTTCAGCATATAAACTTTGTTATTTTACCGTAATCAACTGGTAATAACAAACTTTTAAACTTTTTTTAGATACTTCGATAACGATTCACTATTTTTATTGTTATTAACAATGCCATAAACAAATTTTTCTCTGTTAATGTATTTGTAAACTAAAAATTGCGTTTTTCTTGCAGAGTGTTAAAATCGAGGTTTATAAATACTATTTTTAAATTTATTTTTTTGTGAAAATTATGATCGGGATCAACTTGAGGCTTTTGGAATAAGTAAATCTAGGGCAAATTTAGTTTGTTCCTAAAATTAGGAATTTTTTCATCTAAAGTGTAAATACTACTGCAGAGCCGAAATAAGAAAAAAGGATTTTATCATCGAAAAGTTTATTTAAAATACTAGCTATTTGATATGTGTCAAGTTTCTTAACTAAATCCACTTTCTTTTAATAATCCACTTCAAACAAGAACAAATTTTGATATTTATTTGAACAGAAAGTTTCAGTACCGATTTTTATATATTATTTCACTTTGAAAACAACTTTCCTCGAAAAAAAATAATAAAAGATTCAAGTGTGCTAAATAAATATAGATCACTTAAATTACATCTTTAAAGACAGTTTTTGAGTTTTTATTGATTTTATACACCGAGAAAGGGTCATTTTTTTCACCCGATGATATTTAAAATTAAAATTTAAGGACAAAAATAGTCGAATTTAGTCGGGTTTTTCGGAAAACATTTTCTAAAAAGCATTCACAATTATGCCTACAAAGTATCAATGTTTTAAAAATAGATCGTAACAACCGGTTCCAGACGATTTACTGTTTTAAAAATAGATCGTAACAACCGGTTCCAGACAATTTACATCTTGAAGAACCAAAAAAAATTTCATTACAAGAAAATCAATCTTAATGCTTAAAGAATTCCTCAAAAAAGTTCAAGTTTCGAGACCCAATATTTGTCAGCACAAAATAATTTAATTTTGTTACCATAAAATGCAACAAATAAATTGCAGCACATTTATTTCTCCTGATCCGAAAAATTAAAAAAAATACATCCATATAAAATTCTATATACAGATTAAAATTATCCATTAAGTAATTAACAGTTCAAAATATTAATTAAAATTACAACAACTGGCCTTAAAAAGAAGCCGTAAAGGCATCAAATTATTTACATTGTCTATTAAAGGTTCAAAATATTAAGTCATTAAAGTCAATATAAAAATTTTATCTGGAACAATTTGAAGACATTTGGATTTAACCCTTAACGGTCACCCGGGGTGTCTCACACCCCACAGGCTTTCCGATTGTCTACGTTTTTTTACTTCAAATATTTTTTTTCGAACAGTTAAATTATCACTAAGGCTTTAGAGATATTTTTTTCCTATTTTGTAATGTTTTAACATCACTCATGATTTTTTTTCAGCTAAAAATATCTGAAGGTGTATTTGGAGGTGTGACCGTTAAGGGTTAAACGATTTTAAACACTCAAAAAAATGTCTGGTAAAATTAATCAGAATTCTGGTTAAATATGCCCTTTCTATTTTTTCTGGTTAGAGTAACCAGAATTCTGGTTAAACTACCCAGAAATTCTGATTAAATCAATCAGAATTCTAATTAGTTTAACCAGAAAAAATAGTAAGGGCGTATTTAACTAGAATTTTGGTTAATTTAACCAGACATTTTTTTGAGTGAAACATAATTCTGAACCTTGAGAAATCGAAAAACGTCTAAATTCGAATTAGAATACTTCCAATTTGAAAGCAATAGTTTAAATAACTTTTCATTGCCAATGCACCCAAGTTCAAATTCTTTCAATTTGCCAACATTGAATTTTTGAATGTTTAAAATTGAAATTCTGACTCTTGTAATTTAAAAGCTTTCCTTGAACAAAGGTAATTTAGTCATTAGAAAAGGTAATTTAGTATTCCAACTTCGATATTATTTTAAAATTCAAAGCACTGATACTTAAGATGGCAGATATAAGAAAATTCCATTAAAATCGTCTTTGTTAAGTAAATGGAGAACACCATTAATTTGCAATTGAAAACACCTTAAAGGCCAATCAGTTAAGGACACTACTTATCACATTTTATAGTGACCTTAAGCTGAGAGGCCTTATTGCAATACCACGATGTCTCTTGCTCGGTAGAGACAAAGAAGCGTGAAATCTTGCACTGAGATAAAATCAAAGAGGGTTGTCTACCATTATAGCCTGTTAAAGAACCAGCAATTTCTAAATTAGAGCCAGTCACGGAATGCAAGTACGTATACCGTAACTACAAAACAGGTGTAGGTTTTCAGATCTCTATAAGCCTATAAGAGTATAAGATATATAAGAGATCCTCTTACCTCAATATTGCGAAGTCACTCACTACCTGACCTAACTTTAAAGATTGCTTAGAGGTGTGAAACCTGACGAGCAAGTCAATTAAAGCGCCTCATTACAAGCATCATCGTATATAAACGAAAAATAGCTTAATTGAATACCTCCTATTGCATAAATTCATAAGAGGGTCTGGGAATTAGTTTACTACATTTGGCTTAATTATATTGAGTAACGACTTAATGAGTACCATTCATGTTAATTTTTGTACTTTGAACATATGTGTAAACAAGTTGAGATCCATGAAAATAAAAGAAAGTTTCTGTGGTATTTGTGTTTGTTAGATGATTGTAATCATTTCGTATGCATTTTTTATCAAATTATGGTTCAATGTATCTAGATCTCAATGTATGTACATACTCATAACACATCATGAATATCAATTTCTTCAATTTTAAATATAGGTTTTTAACTCCATCATGTAATAAAGGTGCATAGCCAATGAAATTCAAATTTCCTTATTAGAGTGGAACCTTGTGAGTTTAAATGTTTTCCAGACGAATTTATTTTCACATATGTAGTAATTTCGTAATTGAAGGAATTTAACATTCCAATTTTAAAGTCTCAATATTTGAGTTGTCTAATTTTGGTAAGTTTATCGAATTGAAGACATACATAAGTAAAAACGATTTTTAATTGAAAGTTTGCGAATTTCAATATTGCTAAGATTAAAGGGGTTCATGGGCACTCTCTAAATTTGAATTAGTAGTTTTCTACTAATGAAATAGTGCCCAATTGTTTACCAATTGCTTTAGTAAGCATTTCTACTAACTTTTAGTAGAAAACTACTAATTAATGGTAGAAAACTACTAATTAATAGTAGAAAACTACTAATTAATGGTAGAAAACTACTAATTAACGGTAGAAAACTACTAATTAATGGTAGAAAACTACTAATTATTGATAGAAAACTACTAATTTTCGTAGTAAGGGTTACTAATTTATTTAGTAAGCCTTACTAAGTGAAATAGTAGTTTTCTACTAATTCACTTATAAATTGTAACCCTAATAAATTCACTTATAAATTGTAACCCGAACAAATTAGTAACCCTTACTACGTGAATTAGTAGTTTTCTACCATTAATTAGTAGTTTTCTACTAAAAATTAGTAGAAACGCTTACTAAAGCAATTGGTAAACTATTCAACACTATTTCATTCATAGAAAACGACTAATTCAGATTTAGAGCGTAAGATTTTCGTTTTTTCTTTGCATTGTTGAGCCAAACTTTTTGAGCCAAATCCCATTCAAAAATTTTGAAAATGAAAAAAAACAGCGGGAGACCTAAAATTTAAACTTTGATTTTTTTGAACGGTAGCAACGATAACTAACGAACGGATGTTACGAATTGCTTCAAATTTACAGGGATTAAGTAAAAAAGTATATATCGTACTAACCAGCGACCAGGTTTCTAAAAAAATTTTCCGATTTTATAAACAAAAAACTAACAATTTTTTTCAATTTGCATGTTCTTCAAGAAAAATGTGCACCATTTCTTCCATTTTCAACTTTTTACGACCTAAGGAGTGACTACCATGGAGGGGAAAATGAAAAAATCGAAATTCCAAGAAATGCAAGTCAGCCAATTTTTCATTTTTTAAAAATTTTTATTGTTCGCATTTATTTTTCATAAAGTGAATAAATATGTCTAAATTGTGTATTATTCCGCTTTTATTTCACTGTCAATCCACTAATAAATTTCGCCTTTCTTTTTTACAGGATTTACCCATGTATCCCCTTAAAAAAGAAACTCATAAAGCAAATTTAAAATTATATTTTTTGATAATTAATCTCAATAAACTTGATAATTATTGAGTCTCTTTAAATAGGATCAACTTAAATGCTTGAAGTCATCAGGAGATGGCGGCACTTATCGGTGGAGTGGTTTGAAATGTACTGAAATAATTACAACTGGATATTTGTAACTTGGAAAATTTTAGTTAATTCATACATTTTTTTCAAGTTATAATATATAATTTTTTTAAAATTCTTTTTTTACTAGGCGTTTTAAAACTCGCAAACATTTTTATTCATAAAGAAAAAACAATTTTAAAAGGAATCTTCAATCTTTCCCACGTTTGAAAATAATTACATTATTTGTGTTCTTTGAGTTCGAAGGAATTAAAAATGAATTTGATTTTTCTATTTTCAAACTATTAACTATTAACTATTAACTTTGATTTTACTATTTTTTCAAACTATTAACTTTACTAACTTCACAGTTATTGATATTATAATAATAAAAAAGGGTCAATTTTCTACATACCTATACATATTTTTGTACTTCGGAACGTTTTTTTCAGTTTAGAAAAGATATTTTTCGCAAAAGGCGCTAAACTAAAACTTGAATATAATTTAAAGCACATTCAATAGTTAATTTTTTTTCACTTATTCAAACCTTTAAAAAGGATATTCTTAATATTCATATTAAAAAGTCTCAAAAATTCAAATCTTTCAAATTTTAAATCATTTTTTAAAAACTTAAATATCACAACTCGATGAATGTAATTAAGAAAAAACAATTAAGTTCGAGAGGGACACTTTTGGACGAGTATACCTATATGTATATAAAATATAAAAGGGATGTGGGGGGTTAAAGGAAAAGGAACCTCTTTTGAGAGCGTTCATCATAGGCGCTCGCGCGCTCAGGTTCGTATATTTTCTCCCGCAGGCTACTAATTAATTACTGTGATTAATCAGAAAAGTTCGTAATTAGAAAGTTTCTTGGTGAAATTAAAATGGCGGCGAGTGACGAAGCAAGGTAGCCAAACCCTCGGGGTGCAGCTTTGCTAAAACCAACATCAGCGCAGGAGTTTCCGATAAACTCATTAATTAAGGTGAATCGCCTGACTACGCTCCTGAAATGTTTTTTAAGTTTTAAAAGAAGAAGGGGTATAAGTTACTCTTCTTTTAAATAAAGATTTTTCCAATTAAATTTATTTTATATATATATATATATTTAATTTATTAAATTTAATTTTATATAGACAATTTTTTATATTGGAACACAGAAGATCGCGAGTATTCATTTTGTTACAGCTCATTTGTCAAGATTCTCAAAATGAGAATTCGACAAATTTCAACTTCTCAGTTGTAAAATGAATGTAGTTGCGTTTCATACGAAACTCCCTAGAAAAAAATTAATGAACTTCACGTACAGACCTCTATATAATAAAGTCACTTTTTCCAATTTTGCGACTCCGGCAGCACTGAATGTGCATTAGGGTGGTCCAAATTTTTTTCTTCGAATTTTCATATTCTCACTCCCCAAAATTTTTTCAAATCTACAAAAATATGAAAGCCTTTTTTTAAAAAAAGAAAATGATATTTTAACACGTATTTCACATTAGAAAAAAGACGGTTATGTAAATATTATTCAAAATCGTCAGTATTAGTTGAATCGAGTTTAAACTGAACTTTTTTCTTCACAATAAGCCATAGAATACGACTCAATAATTACTTTTTAAATGTCACAAGTTCGCGGTTTTTTAAGTTTAAATTGTATCTAATACATAAAATGTTACTTTCTTCTGATAATGAGATGTTTTAATAAATTTTTTAAACAATTTATTATTGTTTATAGCAATATTCTCTCAGAATAGAGTTAGAAAGTCGCGGTTTTTTCCGAATTTTTCTACTTGTTTTCAACTTTTCAGTTAGAGCGAGGCAATAATCAATTGAAGTTTACAGGAATAATTGTTTAAACAATTTATTATTATTTATAACAATATTCTCTTTGAATAATGCTAGAAAGTTGCGCTTTTTTCTGAAATTTTCCACATTTGTCCACTTTTCAATTAGAGTGAGGTAATAATTAATTAAAGATGACCAACATTTGTTTAAACAATTTATTATTATTTTTAATAATATTCTCTTTGAATAATGCTAGAAAGTTGCGGTTTTTTCTAAAATTTCCCATCTTTTGTTCGCTTTTTAATTAGAGTGAGGTAATAATTAATTCAAGTTAACAAACACTTATTTCAACAATTTATTATTATTTTTAATAATATTTTCTTTGAATAATACTAGAAAGTTGCAGATTTTCTGAATTATTTTATTTTTTGTCCACTTTAGTTATTAATTAGTACAATTTAACAAACATAATTGTTTACTCAAATAATTGTTATTTATAACTACCTTCTCCTATAGTGATGCTAGAAAATTTCGGTTTTTTCTGAAATATTCAACTCTGTCCATCTTTCATTCAGTGAAATAAAAATTGATGCAAGTTAATTATTACAATCAAATAATTAATTGATCATAACAATGTTATAATCAATTATAATAATTATAATTATTATATGTTATAATGTTATAATCAATTCAGGCCTTTTTAATTTCCATGTATGTATATTATCATCAATGACATTTTTTCTTCAGAGAAGGAGGGGGGGGGGGCTGATAGTAAAATGTCTACCATTCAAAATTTTTCTTTTACGCTTTGCAATAAACTTCGCGTTGTAAACTCGAAACAAAATTTTTACAAGTCATTTATAGACCCACTCCTTCCACCTACTCTTGATTATTCCAACCTTTATTTTTATCTATACTGTAAGATAGACTTTTTGTTTAAATTTATATTTGTAAAACACTAGCGAAAGAGTAAAAATACTTCACTTTGAAAAAAAATAAAGTACATTTAAAAAGTGATTCTTGTTGATGTTCATTTATTATATGTTCATAATTAAAAAGTCAAACAAAGACTGACGATTTCAGAAAAAAGCGCAACTTTCTAGCATTAGTCTAAGAGAAGATCGTTTTAAACAATAATCAATTGTTTAAATAATTATGTTTGTTAAATTGCATTAATTATTACCTCACTAAGTGAAAAATAGACAAAAAGTTAAAAATTTCAAAAAAAATCGCAAATATCTAAAATTACTATGCGAGAAGATAGTATAAATAATAATAATTTGTTTAAACAATTATTTATGTTAAATTACATTAATTATTAACTCACTCTAAGTGAAAAGTGGCCAAAAAGTTGAATAGTTCAGAAAAAAACGCAACTTTCTAGCATTATTCAAAGAGAATATTATTGAAAATAGTAGTAAATTGTTTAAACAATTATGTTTGTTAACTTGAAATAATTATTACCTCAATTAATTAGAAAGTGGACAAAAGTTGGAAAATTCTAGAAAAAACCGCAACTTTCTAGCATTATTCTAAGAGAATATTGTTATAATTCATAATAAAATGTTTAAACAATTACGTTTTGTTAACTTGAATTAATTGATTGTTAAACTGCATTAATTATTAACTCACTCTAAACGAAAAATGGAAAAAAAGTTGAATATTTCAGAAAAAACTGCATCTTTTTAGCATTATTCACAGAGAATATTATTAAAAATAATAATAAATTGTTTAAAAAATTATGTTTTGTTAACTTGCATTAATTGTATGTTAAAATGCATTAATTATTAACTCACTCTAAACGAAAAATGGAAAAAAAGTTAAATATTTCAGAAAAAACTGCATCTTTTTAGCATTATTCAAAGAGAATATTAATAAAAATAATAATAAATTGTTTAAACAAATTTTTGTTAATTTGAATTAATTATTACCTCACTCTAATTGAAAAGTGGACCAAAAATGGAAAATTTTAGAAAAAACCGCAACTTTCTAACGTTATTCTAAGAGAATATTGTTATAAATAATAATAAATTGTTTAAAAAATTATTACTGTTAACAGTAATTGATTATTGCCTCGCTCTAACCGAAAAGTAGTAAACAAGTTGAAAAATCTGGAAAAAACCGCGACTTTCTAACTCTATTTTAAGAGAAAATTGCTATAAACAATAATAAATTGTTTATACAATTTATGTGAACATCTAATTATCAGTAGAAAGTAATATTTTATGTATTGGATACAATATGTATTAAAAAGAACCGCAAACAAATCATAATTGGCGCTAAAAACTCACAAAACCCAATATTTTTTACTCATGAGGTTTTTTTTGGGACCTTAATACAGACTTATGTAGGTGATATTTAAAAAGTAATTGTTGATTCGTTATTTATGGCTAATTGTGAAGAGAAATGTTCAGTTTCAACTCGATTCACCTAATATTGACGATTCTGAATAAAATTTACAAAAACGTATTTTTTTCTTATGGGAAATACATGGGTTTGCGGAACCTCTAAATATAATTTTTTTTCCAAAAAGCAGGCATTTAGTTTTTGTTTGTTTGTATAAATTTGTGGGGTAAAAGAAAAATTCAAAGAAAAAAATTTTGGAGCACCCTAATGTACGTATGGAGCATATTAAATATTAAGTAGTGAAGCACCAGTCATGGAAATGAACGTCAAAAGAAAAGATGCGATAATTCTTTTTGAAACGTTTCAGTCACTGTTTGGACCCTCATCAGTCAAAAAAACATTTATTAGATCTGTAAAAAACATACAAAGAAGGTAGAAAAAATGTATAACAAATAAAAAATAATAGATGGAAATAGTTGAAAATATTTCGTAAAAAACTCAATAATAAAATAAGTAGAAAGGTTGTGTCATAAAAAAGAGGCCCTCAATTTTAAATCTATGGGGCATTATTTCTCAAATGTGCCCAGCCCAAAAAATGAATTTCACTGATTGGGCTTAAATTTACAAAAAGTTGAGTCCTATTAGCCACTTAAAAAAAAAAATTGATCAGTTTGGTCAAAAACTCGCCGAGGTGGAGGGGGTGAAATTTTTGTACTTTGCGCAAAGAGCCTCTATTTCGGATATAAATATCTGTTTATGTATGGCATATAAAAAGTTTTGATTCAAACGTTTTCGACAAATTATTTCCCAATTTTTCAAATAAAATGAAAGAAATTTTGAAAAATTCAAAATTTAGCCACCATTTTTGAAAATCAAAAATATTTTTGATTTTTTTTAAGTTCAACCCTTTTTTTCTTCTTTTTAAAAATTAATAAAGCTTGAGATGTTTACTTTAAGATCCTTGAATAGCAAAATATTTTGTTGATTTTAGAATTTTTTGAATTTTTCAAAAATGAAATTTTTTGAATTTGGTTAACTGCGCATTTTAATGTGCAATTTACATGTAACGTACATAATATAATAAGTATGTTATTTGTACATTAAAAATGCGCAATTAATGAAATTAAAAAATTTTATTTTTGAAAATTTTCAAAAAATTCTAAAATTAACAAAAAATATTTTTAAATTTCTGTTTTCAGAATATTGTTTTTTATTAAAAACTGTACATGCAAAAAATTTTCCGATTTTTTTTCGCGCATAGAAAAATTTTTTTGAATATATCAGGTTACTTAAAATAGAATTTTTCAGAAACAACAAAAAACGACATTTTTCTATTCAAGGATCTGAAAGTAAACATCTCAAGCTTTATTTTTAGTTAAAAAAGAAAAGAAAAAAAAGGGTCAAACTTTAAAAAAAAAAATATTTTGATTTTCAAAAATGATGGCTAAATTTTAAATTTTTCAAAATTTTTTTTATTTCATTCGAAATATTAGGAAAAAATCTATCAAAAACGTTTGGGTCAAAATTTTTTATATGCCATACATAAAAAGATATTTATATCCGAAATAGAGGCTCTTTGCGCAAAGTACAAAAATTTCACCCCCTCTACCTCGGTGAGTTTTTGACCAAACTGATCAATCTTTATTTTTCGAAGTGCCATCTAACAGGACTAAATTTTTTGTAAATTTGAAGCCGATCGAAGAAATTAATTTTTTGGGGTGGGTACACTTGAAAATAATGTCCCCTATATGTCGAGGAATAAGTATTGATAACAGGGAAAAAGCGGAACGTCAATAGGAAAAACAACATAGCTGGTATAAATTAAAATACGAAAATAAAGTCAGCGGGAGTATTATTATCTTCTATTATTATTATTATCTATTATTTTTTATTTTTTTATGCATTTTTCGTACCTTCTTTGTATGTTTTTACAGATCCAATAAATAATAAATGTTTTTTTGTCTGATGACGATCCAAACAGTGACCCAAACGTTTTAAAAAGAATTATAGCATCTTTTCTTTTGACCTTCATTTCCATGACTTGTGCTGCACTACTTAATATAAAAAAGGTCAAGATTAAACATACAACACGTATTAAATATTACAGATTATGTGCACAGGTCTGACTGTATCATGCTGCCAGAGAATTTTATCTGCATCGGCTATAGCATGGCAAAATAGTGTCATCTTAACCTACGCATCCAAACACTGCAAATTTATTTGAAATCACAGTAACACGCTGTTGACCAAAAGGAAATTAAAAATTATATTATTTATATTATTCCTAACTTGACAATTGTTTGTGGCAGCTAGAAACAACACCAAGAGTGGTGTAGATTTGAGGATCGGCGTTTTACTATGAATATTTTCTGTTCATAATTTCTAATTTCACAAATATAAAGAAATTTTATAGAGATATTTTAATTTCTTTTTGAGAAATTGGATCTATTTACAAGACATGTTAGAATTTCACTTTCTTTGGCCTTTCTCATGAAAAGAAGTCGATCAATCAGTGGGTTCATTGAATTTTAAATTTATTAATTAACATGAAGCGGTGACATTGCGGAAACTCGTATCAGATTTCAGATTTAGATCCCGCGTTTCGCAGGTTGTGTTCTCTGATCGAAAATTCTGTTATCCCAATGATAGATGGACGTGGGATAGAGTCATGAGTTAAATAATGAAATCTGGGAGTCGATACCAGACCCTATGCTCGAGCGGCTAAGAATTTCAATCTGTGGTCACGAGGGAGGATCTAGAAAAGGGGCTCGTCGAGAGATATCACCACAACCCCCTTTAACCAGTCGGCGGTTTAGGGAGCGATGTGATTTCGCCAAACCCTCTTTAACGATCACTCTAAAAAAATGGTCGTCCAAACTCTTTGCAGAAGCGAAAATCCCTTAGATTAAAGCATAAAAAAATGAATCTTTTCTCAATACTCAAAATCACGAATTTGAAAAAATTTTGAGACCATTTTAATTTTTTTTCGTCAGTAAATGGCGCAAGATAGAAATAAAGAAATCATTTTTTAATTTTTTTGTTTTAATTTTTTATCTAAATAAAAATATTTTGCATTCTTTTGTAAGGAAATTTAATTCAAATTTTATTATTCAATAGGAATAGATGATTTGGATTCAATTTTGAAGAAACAGGATGTGTTTGGAATAAAGCGAAGAAGCATCTAGCACGTTTTGTATTGTAAAAAAATGCCAATAAGGCAAATGGCATTAAAAAAACAGTTTCTTGGAATCGTCGAACAATTCTCGACCGTTACGTGCTTCAATCCATTGAAGACATTTTACTCGCGTTTGGCGATTACGCAGAACGTGGAAAGTGCTGTATATTTAAAACGTGATACCTTCTGTTGTTTACTCATTCGAGTTCTTCCTCCAATCAGTTCATGATTATGTATATAATTTAATTTTAAATGGTTTCGTTCTTCAACACAAATTTCTCATAACGTATTTAATTTATAACAATAGTATTAATTCACTTAACATGATTATTAACATTTTTTCCATATATTTTACCATTTTTTCAAAATAAGCATATCGCCCCTTTTAAGATAATGTGTTTTTCATTTCTAGATCAACAACCTCGAGTAGTTAATATTCAGAATTTAATAGCAGTGAAAAAATAATGCTATAAAATAATTTTTAATGAAGGAGATGTATAATAATTTTTAAAATTCGTGAACACTGGAGAGAAACGTGGAGAACGAAAAGAAAAGAATCGAAGCACGCGACTGGTTTGCGTGATAGGTGCTATCACAATCGACCAACTGCGGCCAATGACTGGGTAGAACATATTTGCATTTCAACTCATGGGCACCTATGTTTCACAAAGTTCGTTCAATTGAAATACGCGCTTAGGCTTTTAAAGACTCGCACACTGCTTTTTCATTCATAAAATAAGTATCGCGTGTTCCATTCTGGCCCTAAATCCGCTCAAGAGAAAATAAACGGTGTTTTTAAATTGCAACGATGGTGGTATATTCTAACAGCGGCGCTAAAACACGTGCAGGCTAGCTGATAGCTTCCAAAAGTGTGATGATGCTCGTTTTAAGTGTCTCGTTTTTTCTACATTTTTTTCTTGGTTGTTGTATCTTTTTTACGTATATTTTTCAGAAGGGAGAGGCTTGCTTTGAAAATTAGCGTTTCAAATTTTACGCCACAGGTGTTCAAACCACTGAAGAGTTTTAAAAAAAATGAAAGGGAGGAATTTTGTTCAAATCTTGGGAGATAAATCCAAAAGTGAATAAAAAAAATGTGAGATGGAAGAAAAGTGTTCGAAAAATGTGTAATTTATAATTTTATAAATTAAAATACTTTTTTAAACTTTACTTTTTTTTTTAGAATAAGCAGGAATTAAAGTCAATAAAAGACACTAAATTGCGGAACTTATGAAACTGTAACTTCTGGAGAACGTCAGTGAGTGCAACTTGAGAAAGGAAGATTGAAGCAAGGCAGGCAAGTAAGAAGAAAGCCAAGAAATGACATGCCATTGGAAACTATTTATGGGATTAGGTAATATCGCTCTAACGACAGACTTTCGCATTCGTCCTTCTTGCGTCCTTCCATTGTACTTTTGTTCACAGCATGACTTGCTACAATAGCGGATTTTAATTTTGGAATATTGCTTGCATTAATGCCAAATACTGATATCATCAGAAAATTGCAATGAGTATACAACTTTTTCAAATATTAATAAAAATAATATAATAAGAATTCCATTACATACCATATTATCAACCTTTAATATTACGTACTATTTTTAATTAAAAAGTTACTTTCGAACAATTAAGCAGAAATAATTTTAGATTAATTACATCTGTTCTCCATGTTCTCCATAAATGTTTTCGTATATGAAAGAGTGTAAATTAAACAGAATATACCCCACAGATTTCTATCTTGCATAGATTTATAAGCGTAATAAAGATTGGTATTTACAGGATTGTTTAAGGGCAGTTATTGGTCCATCTATGTACGCAGAGAGTAACATAGTAGCACTTCTGGTACACGATGAGCAGAGCCCACAGTGGGACCACGGATTCTCACCAGCTGGTTCGGAACCAGGGGTAACATTGTAATTTCAGATAAGCGTCTCCCAGGAGACACGCATTGTGTCCCAACCCCTTGATGTGTGTGTGTGTCTACATTGCACGAATATGTCAAAGGATGTTCACTCACACACCTACTCCCAAAATCATCCTCACGTCCATGTTCATTACGCGTGAGTCGCCATATCTTACCAAGGCCTGAAATTTCAGATTCGTGTTGGAATTTTATATTTTTTAAGGGTAGTAGTTTTCTTCAAAGCATAATTTTTCCTCTAATCTAAATTTTAGGATCCCCAAGGTAAAAATTAGAACTTCAGATTATCAACAAATTTTGATAAATAAACAAAACAAAATAAACAAATGAGAATCAAAGAATTCCAAATCTACCTTTGGTATGGATTTTGTCAACTTACATTAACAAATAAAGGGTGGCAGTACAAAACTAGATAACTAACATTTTTGTCAAAAATGAGTCTTTTGAATTAAAAATTCTTTAAAAATCAGATACACGTTGTGTTAAGAGGATTTCTTTGAAAACTAATTTTTAATATACATCATTCAGAAAAATATTTGTTTGAATCAAACAAAAAAATTTGTTTGGTATCATATTATTGAAATAAATAAATTTTTCGTTTCAATTAACAAAACATTTATTTCATTTTAATAAATGAAAAATATCTACCTTATTAATCGAAAAGAATAATTTGTTTGCTACAATTTGTTTGACTTAAATAAAAGATTTGCTTAAATTAAATCCATTTAAGTTTATATAAATATTTGTTTGATTTAAACAAAAATTATAATTCACATACAATAGTTCCTTAGAAAAACGCTAACAGCGCAGAAGAATCTTTCTCACAATAAAGACTACAATCATACTGAATATAAAGGCATCTGAAACATGATACAGTACTGCTGTAACGCATCCCGCGCATCCCGATAGTCTAAAAAAGTAGTGTTTGTTAAACATTGTTTAACATTTGTTTAAAATTGTTTAACAATTTTTAACCACAAAATTTGAAAATTTTTAAAAATTATTTATAAAACTGAATAAAGTTTAAAGAACAAAATCTTTACTTCATTTAAAACAAAAAATGTTCAAAGCAAACAAGAACTTTTATTTATTTTAAACAAAAAATTTATTCAATTTGAATAAAATTTTATTCAAATCAAATAAAAAAGGACAAATAAAGAATTCGTTTGAATCAAACAAACATTTGTTTGACCCCATGTCAACGTTCTAATTTGTTTGATTCAAACAAATTTTGTTTGAATCAAAAAAATTTTGTTTGAATCAAACAAATTTTTTTCTGAGTGATTACAGGGCTAGCTTGAATCACTTTTGACTGAAAAGTGCTTGTCTATCCCAGTTTCTTTCTGAATATGTTTTGAGGATGCCTCCCGAGTATTTTAAGGCCTAAATGAAAAAAATTGTTGAGCCCCTTTTTATAATCACCCTTTTTATTGAGTTTTATTATACATTAAGTTATTCAGAAATAACTTAGGTCTATTGAATTTCACGTGAAAAAATATGCCTATATGTTTAAAAGCCCACAAATTTTACAGCAAAATACCAAATATTGAATGTCCTATCTTTAATATTTCGTAAAATGTTGCTATGAAAAGCGTGCTCTTCGATAAAAATTTATAAAATAAATAAAATCCCATTTTTTGTTTTTGACAAAAAACATATTTTAGAGATCACTCAAGGCGCATGAAGAGAAAACAACGACTTTTTCTCCATTTCCTCTAAAATTGTTGGTTTTAGCGAAAAAATATACACGAAAGATGTTTGTGTCTTTCAGCGAACATTTTTTGTTTTCGTCTCAGAACCATTTTGCTAGCATTAAATCATTTTAACGTGGAGAAAGGGGCTTTTTAAAACATTTTTGTCTGAAATTTTTTATGAAGGTATGAAAATAAATTACATCGAAGGTGAATATGCTTAAAATGAATAGCCCCACTCTACGATAATCGATCTTATTTTTTAAATTGAATTCTGGAAACATAAAATGGCGATTTCATAGAAAAACCCATCTTCATAATTTTAACAAATATTTTTTAAAAATTTATGTTTACATCAGGAAACCATCCAGCGAGTTTTAAGAGATGGTCAAATCCTTTTTTTTTACAAAATCACATTTTCGAGTTTTTCTCACAAAAAATGCAAGATAAATATCATAAAAGAATAAGAGGTCTTTTGTGTGGAACTGTTTTTAAGCATCAAACTTTTTTGTTCATATTTTTTCGTATATGCCGTCAGTTGTGAGAAAAATTCAAAGATTCGATTTCATTAAAAAAATTCTTCTGTTTACAAAACAGAAGCTCGCATGAAACTTATCTATTTTCTTAATCATATGAATAACAATTTAGGGAAAAAATTTGG
>JBAGKK010000473.1:161063-181403 GCA_037177015.1 Euceroptres primus | reverse complement strand
GCAAAAAACAAGGTGGGGTTTTTGAGAAAATTGTATTTTAATTTTTTTTGAAAAACCGTCACCATTTTGCGAATTTTTAATATTTTTAAACTCAAAACAGTTAGCTCGCATGAAACTTATCTATTTTCTTAATCATATGAATAACAATTTAGGGAAAAAATTTGGGCAAAAAACAAGGTGGGGTTTTTGAGAAAATTGTATTTTAATTTTTTTTGAAAAACCGTCACCATTTTGCGAATTTTCAATATTTTTTTAATTTTCTGGCGGATTTTGAAACAGGCCAATAAACCTCACTATAATCAGGAAAGAAAGCTTAAATATCTTAATTGAGTCTAAAGTTATAAAATTTTAAAGAAAAGTGTCTTCTTATTCCCTTCGAAAAATAACACATTTCATAGACGACTGATTCTGTAACTTGAAGTTGCACTGCTTGCCTGATTTGAAATGGATTCGGTCTAAAGCATTTTGGAATACTGTTGAAGATTTTATAAAATTATAACAGGAAACCCCAGAAGATTCTAGAACAGTGTGGAATATTTTGGAGAATTTTTTAAGATTTCAGATTTTAAAAATTAAAAATAAAAACTTTTTAAAGATTCTGGAGGATTCTAAGAGATTATAGGAGTTTGTGGTATAGAATTTGAAGGATTCTAAAAGATTCTGAACTGAAATAACCTAGTTCGTCAATTATGGAAGAATTTAAAAGCTTTGAAAATTTGGAAATTATAGGAAATTTGATAAAACATTCAAAAAGTTTTTGAATGTCACAAGTTCTATTTCTCATAATTCTTGGAAAATTATTCGGAACTTTGAATAAAAAAAGCGAAGAAAGGTGGAAAAGGGAATAAAATTCTCAAAAAAGGGATTTTAAGGGATTTGAAGAATAATAAGGAGAAAAAGTGGAACAAGGAACTGTTGGTCCTTGAATTTTTCATCGCAATCCGCAGCCGACCTTGCTCCAATTTTAGATTAGTGTCACTTTGAAATTGTCAAATTCCATATCTATTTCCTCGAAACTGGAAAACTTTTTCTAATCAAACCTTTTTGGCCTCAATTCAGCAACACTTCAGCTCGAGAGTGGACTTTTGTTTTATCTTTAAATGGTGATTTCGATTTTACATAATGTTTTTTCGCTCTCCTAAAAAATTCACATTTTGTTGGTTTCCTAGTTTTGTACCACTACCCTTCAACTGAGGGTTATAATATTAATAGCAATGCTACCTCATGGAAGGGACAAATATAGAAAATGTACAAATAGAAATACTCGAAACGAAGAGATTTCATTTGAGGTCAACGTGAGATCTTTTAATTTGAGGCCGAATTCCTCTCGAGGGTGAAATGCGGGGAGCCATGAGAGGGCTTGGATTGCTTGAAGGGTGGTATAGCTGCCTGGTCGTTTGCTACCCCTAAATTCTAAAACACCCTTGTTTGCAGGCTTCTCCAACGAAGCGCGCAGTTTTGATCTGTCCCCCATGTATATGTATTAACGTTTACACTCGCTCATGCATTTATTGGTCTGAAATATGGTCATATGCGCTCATATTCGCATGACGTCTTTCGTTTTAAGTGATTCAACCGGAATCTTACTCAAAACCTCTGTTATTAAACCATGCATATTAAAAAACTCTTATACGTTACTCCATTGTTGTATATACAATCGATTTTCAACGACTTGCATCTTTTTATGACCCTCTGTGAATTATTAAAAAAATTATTAACTTAATCTCATACAGTAAAACATTTTCAATTGCTCTAAAATTATTTATTTTATTAAAATTAATTATTAAAATTATTATAAATAATGATTAAATTCGATTATTAAAATTAATTATAAATAATTGCTTTAACTATTTTTGGAGATACGTAATCTGGTGGTAGGAAAAGATGAAAATCAACCTCGATTTAGAATGGAATACACATTCATTGAAAATTTGATGTATAAATGGAACGTGGGTTTATTATACTAACCAGAATGCATAAGTAAGGATCTTGTGAGACTCGCCCACTCACAACGCCCACCAAAATGCACCAAGCCAAACATAACGTTGGCGTTACGGGTGTTAACTTCAGTGTTAAGTGGTTCGTCAATTGATACCCAGGAATAAGCCAAGGTGAACTGTGTTTTTTAAACAGCCAGTAGCTCTCAGAACGAGTTTACGAGATGAAAATATTTACACTATTTTTTATTTTTTATATAATATATTTTTGAGTGACCGTTAAGTCCAATTATGTTGCACAGGTACTTTGAAGTCTCATTATTGCCCTCTTTATTCATAACAGAGGAAATTACCCAGAAATATACGCAGTAAAGAATTCCAATTAACTTCTAAAATTAAAAAGCAAATTTCAAACCAAAAAAAAAACCGAGAACTGAAAAGAAGGTAGTTTTAAAAACCCAAAAGCTGAAACCGAAACAAAAATATTTTATAAACAGAAAGCAAAACTGTTATTTTTAAATCTCTAATAATCGATTCGTAGAAACCAAAACCCATATAAAATAAAGGTTATATCTTTTTTACCAACTTTACCAAAGATTTTTTTATAATATAAAGCGCAATAAAGTTTAAAAGTTTAATCTTTGATATAACTAACATTTAATTTTCGAATGCTCTCATTGTTCCAAAGAACATACTAATGAAAATATTGTTTCTATTCTATTTATAAAATATATAGATCTATAAAATAGATTCTAGTTCTAGATACACTAGAACTAGAAAATAACGAAATAAATAGATAAATTTAAATAACTTTAAATGTTTTATGTGAAATGAAAATTGCTGAGAATTAAAAGAGATTATCTATAACCTCGTGATAAAGTTTTGACCGGTTTTATGGGCAATTTTATACTATACATTTTTTTATAATTTGAATTCCACTTATGGAAATGATTGTAAAGCTTCGTTTTTTGTTTGACAGAATAAAATGCTTGATAAGGGTCTTTACCTGGACCGAAACGCCACAAAAACAATTTCCAACTCAAAATTTTGGAGTTTTTTTTTTATATGCCAGAAAATTATACAACTTTGATTATTTATAACTATTGATTTCTGTCTTCACTCTTGCTCCCCTTTACCCACTAGATTTTTAAAAATTTTTACATATCTCAATTAAAAGTCAGGAAATCATTTTCTCAATTTTCTTACTAAAAAAGATTCTTACTAAAAAAATGTTCTTACTAAAAAACATTTGTAATTTTTACTCTCAATAACTTATTTTCCTTTTTAAATTCTCATCATCATATGAGAAGGTATTGGTTTTATGTAAAAATTGACTTTCCTAATTTTTTATAGTTAAAACAACCAAAAACCGAAAAAAAAACGAAATATTTATAGGTTTTAACCGAAAAGTTGGAACCGAAACCGAAATTTTTATGGGTTTTAACCGAAAAGCGAATACCGTAACTGAAATTTTTAAGGGTTTTAATCAAAAAGTAGAAACCGAAACCCAAATTATTTAGATTTTACTCCCTGATAAAAATAATTTGAACGAGAAAGAAGTTCTTGAATAATTTTTATTTGAATTTGAATAATTTTATCTATAGGGTGTTGATGGATTTCAAGGGAATTTATTTTAACAGTCACGATGTCAATTTCGTAAATCCTAATGGAAATGCGAAGATTAATTAAGAATCCCATTTAGATTGCTCTCCATGGAAGGAGGGGGGGGGGACACACGTGTCACGTTAAAATCCTTAGGGAACGTCATTGGTTGGTCATTTTATCCTAAAGGAAAATTCGAATTGATATATGTACACAAATTAATATAGAAATAGCGATTTTTTAATTATTATTGATTTACATTCTATATAAATGAAACTAAATATTGAAATTCAAAAAAAAAAATAAGTAAAGTGAAAAATGAAATGCGAAGAGTTTCAAATATATAAAATACGTCCACAATATATTTCAGAAATTGTCTTTTAAAATAGGTTTATAAAGCCGAGAAAAATAATCATATTGTTAAAAATAACAATTTTTAAAAGAAAAATCAAAGTGCGATATAAAAAATAGTTAAATATATAATTGTTTGTTTAACATTTAGTTATTTGAGATTTTCTTTCGATTTAGAAAACAATCGTAATTTTGATTCAATCTTCATTATTGATAGTGTATTTTGATAGACAATATCTCTTTATAGAGAAATTTGAAAATTTATTTTGGTCATTCGCTCAATGTAGAAATCAGAAAAAGATTTATTTAATTCGTGTCAAAATATCAGAATGTCTTATATGCCGCCGACGTTTCGACACCGCTTTATCATTTTCAAGGCAACTAAAATACAGAGAAAAAAATATAAAATAATAATAAATTTTTTGTTAAAAACACAATTACCAAGTATTTAAACAAAACCATAAAACACAATTGTAAACAAATTAAAGAAAAAAACAATCCAAGTTCAATAACTGTATTTTAAAAACAAAATTCCAGCGTTGAAGTATAGGAACTGTAGTTAGAAGTGAAAATTTAAAAATATCTGATATGTAGAATCAAAAAAATTTTGACGTGAGATTGCTGATGTATATAATGACATTATATTGTGTCAAGGTGCTATTAATTTAATTTAAGAACATTTAAAATACAAATTCATTAAAAACCAACATAATCATCAGACCAGCTGATTGATAAGAACAAATTGTGTATTTTGTTCTTTAAAATATTACCTGCAATTCTATTTGGATGAATTTGAATAAAAATAAACTTGCTGGGTGATTAGATATTTAGATATAATATTAATTAATTAACAATTTTTTTATGCAAATTTTACTTTGTTTTAATAAAATTCATCCAGATAGAATTGAAGATAGTATTTTAAAAAATATATACTAGCAATGATAAAGACTGAATCAGAATTTCGATTTTTTTAGCGAGAGAAAAAAATACAAAATCCAGAGGAACCCCAAAATTCCATTTTCTAAATACCTTGACTTTTCACTGACCAATTTTTCATTTTCCATTACTGTTAATATTTTAAGTTCAGAATTTGAATCTTTTACTTTTCTTAGAAGCCATTCTCTCTTGTCCGGAATAAAGTAAAGTAAACTTTTAATTAATCAAATTTACAATTTAAAATAGAGTTTTGTACATTTTAATTTATTTACATTTCATCATGCAGAAATTCCCTGACTTTCTCAAGTTTTCTTCAAAAATCCCTGATTTATTCATGACTTTTCCTGACCAACAAAATTCCGTGATTTTTCCCCGATTTCCAAGCTTTCCCTGACTTGCGAACAGTGGGAAAAAAGTACATTTTTTGGTTAAAAATAGTGTACAGCCTATAAATATTGACCGATTTCGACATAAAAAATTTGAAAAAAAGCTGATAAAATTTTCCAGAGAGTTGTTGAGCCTGATTTTTGTTTAGTTTTTCAATTTTTTTATAAATAAACAAATATGACGAAAAAATGGTCATTTTTTCTATTTGACGTTCTCGGTGTTCGTCAATAATAGGAAAATTGTTGCAATCGCCTAAGTTTCATAGAGTAACATTATTTAAACATGTTCCATCATGATATAATAAAAAAAAAAAATTTTTATTAACAAATTACTTGTTGAAAGTGTGTTTTCTCTAATTTTTGATAATTTTCCGTTTTTTTAAGTTAGATTGCAAGAAATTTAGATGGAAACAATATTATAATGGACAAAATTACTCTTAAGATTATTCTTGTTGGTATTATAAACAAATTTAATAATCAAATGCATTATTCAGGCATTTGTCGACAGAAAAATTCGTTTTTTTCGATGTCAGTTCTTTTAATTAGGGAATTGATGATAATTTCAGCGAAATTCATAATTTGTTGATATATTTTATGAGTTTTTAAAACAAATTTAATAAATAAATGCACTATTCGGGCATTTATTGACGGAGAAATTCGTTTTTTTCAATGTCAGTCCTTCTTATTGGGAACTTCATGATAATTTCAGCAAAATTCATAATTTGTTGATAAATCATATGATTTTTTAAAAAACCAAATCATTTTTACTCAAATCCGAATCAATTTTTAAAATCCATTTAATAAACAAATGCATTATTCGGGCATCTGTCGACGGAAAACCCCTTTTTTTCGATGTCAGTCCTTATAATTGGAAACTTTACGATAATTTTAGCAACATTTATAATTATTTGATTAATTTTATGTTTTTTAAAAACAAATTTCATAAAAAATGCGTTGTTCGGGCATTTGTCGACAGAAAAATTCGTTTTTTTTTTAATACAGTCCTTTTAAATGGGAAGTTTAAATGGTAATTTAATTAACACTCATACTTAGTTGATAAATTGTATGATTTTTTAATACAACTTTAATAGACAAATGAATTTTTTGGGCATTTGTCAACAATAAAATTCTTTTTTTTCAATGTCAATCTTTTTAGTAGGTTGCACCATAATAATTCAACTTGGATTGCTCTATTCATTTTTCTTTGTCAGAAAATTCATCAAATGATTATAAATGTTGATGAAATTACCATGGATTTCCCAATTAAAAGGACTGACATCGAAGAAAACGAATTTTTCCGTCGACAAATGCCTGAATAATGCATTTTCAAAATTAAATTTGTTTTAAAAAATCATACCACTTATCAATTAAATATGAGTGTTGATGAAATTAACATGGATTTCCTAATTAAAAGGACTGACATCGAAAAAAAAAACTAATTTTTCCGTCGAAAAATGCCTGAATAATGCATTTTTAAAATTAAATTTGTTTTAGAAAAAACATAAAATTAATCAACTAATTATGAATGTTGCTGAAATTATCATGAAGTTCCCAATTAAAAGGACTGACATTGAAGAAAGACGAGTTATTCCATCGACAAATGCCCGAATAAATTTTTATATTTAATAATTTATTAAATTTGCTTTAAAAAATCATAAAATTTATCAACTAATTATGAATTTTGCTGAAATTATCATGAAGTGTCCAATTATAAGGACTGACATCGAAAAAAACGAGTTTTTCCGACGACAGGTGACCGAATAATGCATTTGTTTATTTTAAAAAAAAAAACACAAAATTTATTAACTAATTATTAATTTTGCTGAAATTATCATGTAGTTCCCAATGAAAAGAACTAGCATTGAAAAAAAATTTTCCGTCGACAAATGCCCGAATTACAATTATGAATGTTGGATGCTGAATGTTGAATGTTGAATTATGAATGTTATCAACTATTCATGAATGTTTCTAAAATTATCATGTAGTTCCCAATGAAAGTACTAGCCTTTAAAAAAAATTTTCCGTCGACAAATATCCGAATAATGCATTTGTTTACTTTTCTGTCGACAAATGCCTGAATAATGCATTTATTTATTAAATTTATTTATAATATCAACAAGAATAATATTAAGAGTAATTTTCTCCATTACAATATTGTTTGTTTCTCCATTATAATATTAATATTGTTTCTCCATTAATATTGTTTCCATCCAAATTTCTTGCAATCTAACTTAAAAAAAAACGTAAAATTATCGAAAATTATTGAAATCACACTTTCAACAAGTAATTAGTTAAGAAATTTTTTTTTGTTTATTATACCTTGATGGAACATCTTTAACTAATATTACTCTATGAAACGTAGGTGACTGAAACAATTTTCCTATTATTGACGAGCACCGGGAACGTCAAATAGAAAAAATGGCCATTTTTTTCCTCATGTTTGTTTATTCACAAAAAAATTGAAAAACTAAATAAAAAACCAGGCTCGACAACTCTCTGGAAAATTTTGTCAGCTTTTTTTCAAATTTTTTACGTCCAAATTGGTCAATATAATTTGTGAGCTGTACGTTATTTTGAACCAAAAAAGTCATTTTTTTCCCTCTGTGCTGCGGCCACCCTGTCAAATCTTAAATAACTACACTATAAATCATGGAATTCTATTTTAATTTTGCAGCGTTATTATTTTTATCTTAAGTGGATCATTTATTCTATTGTCACAATCTTTTGTTTTTTGATTTCTCATTTTACTGCCGATCAAAATGATACGTTGTGCTTTTCTGTGTAATATTAAATAAATAATAAACAATTACAGATTCAAATATTTTTTCTAAATCACAATTAAATTTCTCTTTTAAAATATGCTACATTTAATCATTTTCCTCGATTTTATAAGCTATTTCAAAAACTATTCAAAGAGGCACGATAATCCTTAATATCTCTTAAATAAATTTGATCAAATTTTTCCCTAAATTTTCCCAATAAATCTCAAGGAAACCTTAAAACCTTGGTGTAATTTGTACACCAAACATTTGGGTAAATTTCCCTTCAAATTTTTCTAAAGTGCGTGTAAAGTTAATCGCTCTTAAGTTACTAAACACTCGCAATTTAACAACTCTTTTCATCGCCCTGTTTCGAGTTCATAAACATAGTACAACCTTACAATATTACCTCACTACCGTTCGTGCGCTTCATTGTTTATTAACACGAGATGTACATTTCCGCATCCACACGAATCAAGTCCCATGGTCACGCATTCGTTGAGTGAAAAGATCTCGGAGTCGCGGTTAAAAAAATAAATAAAAGAAGTTCCTTTGAATGAAAACTTGGTCTACGAAAGGGTGGTGAGGATGGGTAAGGCAGTGAGGAATCCTCTTCTGGAAAAAAGGGCTGGGGGTTGAAAAAGAAAGCAAGACAGGCATGGATGATGGGATGAATAGAGAGAGAAAGCGAGGACTCTCTCGCGATTAATGAGCGGTGTTTGTTGTTAATTGCTACCGCCATTAGGTTGGCATCTCCTCGGGTCTTTTCGTACCTACCACCTTCCATCCCGAGTCCTCGAAAGCAGAGCGCGCATGTTAATGATCGCCTGCTACGGCCTTTATCTTTTCCACCTCATTTGCGCGCCACGAGTGGGCCCGAGGGTTGCAGCTCGATGCCACGGGGGTGGTTTGCGTGTGCGCAGCTTGCATTTGTTAGCTCGAGACCAGAGTTCAGCTGTATGAATTCTTTCCTTTTCATTTTTCATTTTTTACCCCCTTTTTTCTTTTTCTTTTGGCCTCTTTCACTCTCTTCTTTCCGCAGTAGGTAACCACTACTGGCGTAATGTAGCCAAGAGAGAGCATGCACTCCCCTTTACGTTACTTTTGCAGTTGTATGTTCGTCACTCGTTCGTCGAAGAGAAACTCAAGCGAGGCTTTTTCCCTGACATGCACATTTTATTCACTGTTGTTAATCGCGCGATACACACCAGAAATTCTAGCGGTGATTCTTCTCAATTAATTGCAGGCTCGCTTTATCAAAAGTCAAGTTCGAAGATGGAAGAGTTGTAAAATATAATAATGGGCATTTTATTTTTAATGTTAGTATTTCCTTTTAATTGGAGTTTTAAAATAAATTTCAGTTGAAAGAAATGACTAAATTTTGAGAAATCAGAAACACGAATAACCCAACAAAATATACAGCAAATCAGGAGGATGAAAAATAAGAATGAATAAATGAAGGTAAAGGTAAGGTAAATGTAAGGTAATGTAAGGTAAATGAATATGTAAAATGTAAATACTCTGTAATAATACTGTGAAATTTGTAAATGTGACAAAAAATCGCGTCATGTTGGATACGTTTTGTGCAATATTAACTCTCTTTATAAAATAAAAAATTTAGCCTTTTCCTTTGATTGAAATTCGTTTTAAAGATTTAAAGTTCTAATTTTTAAAAATTGCATTCTTGTCTTCAAGTTTGACATTTGTGAACTTTTGGTTGAAAGTGTAAGTGCTTTTTCTTTTTTTTTTTTTAAATCAATTTTATACAGAACTGAAATTTATCTCGGATTTTGTGCCATGTACTCATAAAATTTCTGTATCACTTCACTTTTATGTCCGCTGCCATCGAAGGTGTGAAGAGGAAGCAGAAAAGAGTGGTAAAGTGCGACTAGACATGCAAACTAACGTTAGAATGAATCATGAACACGCAATTTTTTCTCTTTTCAGATCTGAGTTTGCCACTAAAAATTCGTTCAAATTTGTACGTGTTCGATTAAAAAACTTTGAAATTGAAAAGCTGAAACGATTTTCAGTTTTATTTACTTCTCAACTATTCATGAAAGTCTTCACCGTGCAAAATTGCATAAAAATTTTTATTCTATTTATGAAGGAGTTTTAAATTTTGATATGGATGTTGTGAAAAATTTCTTAAATTGCATAGAGTATTAAATAAAAAATATTACAAGTTTCCAACAATAAGAGTGACTTTAAAGAGTGCGAATAAAATATCATGAAATAATATATTTTTGTAACTTAATAATAGTTTTGTAACTTAATTTCAGCAATAAATAATTTAAGGGGATGTACCGGTAATTTTTTGGCTCATGAAAATCCTGTATCTTAACATTTTTGTCAAATACATTTTCATGCACAGGGAAAATAAAAATGATTTAAAATTTAAAATTTAAAATTGAATTTTGGGTAGGTATAGACTTCAAAAATCTTTTGTTCAAAAATTAATATTATCAACTGGTGATTTTTTACACTTTCTAAAATATCTTAGAGAATTTATCACATGAATTTTAAAGTCAATTCTTTAAATACGATATTTCAGAATTTTAATCAAAAAACACGTTCTCAAGTTTTCCTGGTGTACTATTTTCGATAACAAAACTATTTCAGCGGTTGAAAATAACTATAATTTTTCTAAAATAAAAAAATCTAATTTAGAAAATGTTAATGGAAATTAATCTCCTTTAGATCAATTGGTGCACTACGCGCGCTAATTATTTTGTCTCTGCATGGTCTTTTAATTTTGACATTTCATAATCATAAAAACAAATCTTTAAAATTAAAAAAAGAATAAAATAAAATAACAATCTTTAAAATTTCGATTTCAATTAATTAAATTTAGTTTTATAGTTAAATTTAGTTTTTTAAATTAAAGTTAGTTTCATAATTAAATTTAGTTTTTTAAATTAAATTTAGTTTCATAATTAAATTTAGTTTTATAGTTAAATTTAGTTTTATAATTAAATTTAGTTTTTTTTAAAATCAAATTTAGTTTTTTAAATTAAATTTAATTTCATAATTAAATTTAGTTTCTTTAATTAAATTTAGTTTAATAATTAATTAAATTTTTATTATGAAGCCATGGCATTATTAAAAACCGATATTAAACAATTTCAAAATAATTAAACATTTTGAATCTGGAAAATTTTGAAAATTCAAGACTCAATTATGTTCCTTAACTGGTAATTCTAAGATTAAAATTCAAGAATTTGAACTTGAACATGGCTTTTAAATTCTGTCTTTCCAAAATCGTAATTTTTAAAGTCTAAGGTATTTTTAAGTCAGGCAGATCTCTAATTTAGTTTCTTTTCAGATTCAATTTCTCTTAATTGGCTGATATATTTTTTAAACAGAAATGTTCTCAAGTTATATTATTTATATATTTTTTCAAATTCAAACTTTCAATTAATTTTATATTCAAATTACGAAACATTATATAATCACGCGCTTTTCATTTCAAATCATTTAATTTTCCAATTAGTCTTGTATTTTTTGATGTTTGAAAAAAACACATTTATAACTTGAACTTGGTCTAAGTTTCAAATTTAAAAAATCCAATCAGTATTAAGGAAACGCGACAACAATGAAATATCGAAATTGCGAGTTTTTTTTAGGCCATCCGTTTTTTAGAGAAGGATCAAATTCCAACTTGCAATTAATTTTATATCCAAATTACGAAACATTATATAATCACGCGCTTTTCATTTCAAATTATTTAATTTCCCAAATTAGTCTTGCATTTTTTGACATTTGAAAGAAACACATCTATAACTTGAACTTGGTCTAAGTTTCAAATTTAAAAAATCCAATCAGCATTGTGGAAAAGCGAGAACATAAAATATCGAAATTGCGAGTTTTTTGGTCTATCAATTTTTTAGAGAAGGATCAAATTCCAACATGCAATTAATTTTATATTCAAATTACGAAAAATTGTATAATCACGCGCTTTTCATTTCAAATTATTTAATTTCCCAAATCAGTCTTGCATTTTTTGACATTTGAAAAAAAATACAGAACTTGGTCTAAGTTTCAAATTGAAAAAATCCAATCAGCATTGCGAAAAAGCGAGAAAATGAAATATCAAAATTGCGAGTTTTTTGGTCCAACAATGATTCACAGAAGGAACCGTAAATTTTATTATTAATCGACGGCATATTTTTTCTAGCTTTTTATTTGGAAAAATCTGAAAGAAGGCTTCCAAATTTGAAGACTTTCATATTCGAATTAAAGAATCTAAATACAAAGGGTTTGTAATTTAAGAATATCCACATATTATTTTAAACAGATAAGTTGATTTTCTTTAAAATTACAGTTTTTGAATTTGATATCTCAATTGAAAATAAAGATCAATCATTCTATAAGACTTAAGTGTACAGGAGATAATATTTCCGCGCTATTATTATCGTTTGCTCGCAGTCTCTGAGGCGGTAAGGATGAAGTTAGGGGCGTAAATTATGCGTACGCTCGACCCTCGACAAATTATTAAAAGTTAAACAGTATTTGATTTATACAAGAGGGCAGCACCAACCTGTGCCAACCCGCACGAGCTTGGTGGAAGCACAAACACAAGCACGGGCCTGCGGAGATTAATTTTATTACTTCCGCTCGAGTAATTATTGCATTACTTCACGAGGAAGTTGCCCTGAGCCGCTACGGTTATTGCTGCTGCTTTGCTCTTAGAATTATATCGCTTCTTTACCTTTCTTCCCTCACCTTTTATACTTTCTCGATTGACTAAGAAATTACGATGCCCTGCAAATTTTTTGTACGCTTTCACGCTTTCAAGTTAAATTAATCCTTAAATCACAAACACATCTAATGTAATTGCATCTTCACTTCTTGCAGATGAAATATTGTAAATTAAAAGTATATATATTTAATTCAGACAATTTTATTTGAAAACCATTGCAATTGTATAATAATTCAAGATGGAGAACTTTATCCACTTGAAATTATAAAGGAAATTAATAATTAATCCAAACATAATTAAATTCATTTTAAATTAATTTAAATTCAAATTTAAGTAAGTTTTCTCTCAAAATCGAAAGAAGATAATTATTTCATTTCTAAAAACTAAAGACCATTTGGACAATCCGTAACCACACAAAAAATGAAAGAAAATAAATCACAGTAAAAAAGAATACTTAAAATTCTTACACCTTAAAATGGTTTGGATGATTGAATTCAGTAAAATTTTGTCTTAATATAAGGTCTGTATTGGTCCTTAATATAAAGTCAATATTAGTCTAAAAATACCAAGTTACCTGAAATTTCAGAATTGAGTTTTAAATTTAGACAAATTTTACTAAATTTAATTCAAATCATTTTAAGATGTAACAATAAGTATTCTTTTTTACTGTGAAGGCATCTAATTTAATTTTTTTAAATTATGTCTTTGATGGACATAAACAAAATTTTAATTATTTTATTAATTCTGCTCTCGATAATCTCGATGTTTAATAATTCTAATTTTTCTATCTTTTGCTTACTTCATAATTACTATTCATTTTTGTTTCTAGATTTTATTTCATTTAATCGATTTCACAAACTGGAGCGAGAAATGAAGAAAGCAAGATATAAAAATTGGCATCGAAAAAATGCAAGGGACACAGGGTAGCCTGTCTGCAGATCCTGGCATCGGGTAAGTATCAGTAAATAATCGCGCCGGACGTTACATTACTGCGTGGAATTTATGATTTGGCCGTCCGGTCACGTTTGCCGGAGGGCTCCTTCGGAGTCGAAGATGGCTTGAAAAAACAAAAAGGGAAGAGGGGGCAGAAAAAAATAAAAAAGAAGAGAGGGAAAAAGAAGACTATAACGGTGACGATGAAGAGGACGAAGAAGGGAAAATTCGTGAACGGAGGCTCTTAAACGCCCTGCGAACCAATTTGCCACGGCGTGTCCGCGAGGTGATAAATATTAGGTAATTCGTCCGATGCTGCTCTTTCGTTCTCTATTTTGCCCACGGCTAACCTAACAACGCATGTGAAATAAAATATCTCAAAAAAGATACCTCGAAATATTTATAACTAGTTTTTTTTACCAGTTTTTCGGACCAGGATAAGAAAATAAGAAGGAAACATGTAAAAAGCACGACCATTCCTCGAAAACAAGTAAAACCATTTAATAGCAAAGAAATTATTTATTTTTAAAATAAAAAATCAATTATTTTGTCGTAAAATGATTTTTTAAATAAAAAATCAATTATTTTGTTGTAAAATGATTGGGTGGAAATTAAATTCGCTCTAGTAGAAGGATTTATATTATAAAACGATACTAAATTAGACACATGTATGTTGAAGTGTGTAGAAAACTTTCTTGAATTATTGAATGGTGCCTAAATTTTCAAAACACGTTTTATTGGCTTAATTTATTTAAGGTAGATGTCCCAATAATTATATCCGTCCCAGTAATCGTGCAATTGACACATAACCTAGAGAAATAATTATAAAAGATCTTTAAAAAAGTATTTAGTAACAAAAAATAACGAGCTTTAGCATTATTTATTATCAAAATCAATAACAGTCAAGTATAAATGCTTAAGAAATAAGATTGACGGCGAAAAGATTACTGAGACTAAGGTCACGATTACTGGAACATTTACATTACATTACATTACATTACATTACATTACAATACATTACATTACATTACATTACACTACATTACATTACATTTACATTTTACTGAAAAATTTTACCCAGCAGCAAATTCTGATGGCTTTGCAAACTACGGTTTAAAATTACTTTTTTGAAAATTCCATCTTTATAAATCGTAATTCAAATAATCTGACATTTTTAGAACTTTCGTCTACGACAAAAATGACTTAAAAATTTGAAAAAAGTGTTTCTCACGACACAAGATGATTATGTAGAACAAAACACACATTGCCAAGAAAAAATTGAACCCCTTCTCACATGCAATGATAAAAATGATGATAGTAATAAAAACAAAGTGCACAAATATGAAACCCGATCCACTAAGAAATTAAATAATTATCGTCTTCAATGATGGAGGGTTACGGTTGGTAGATATTGAAAAAAAGGATGGCAATTTGTTTTAGTTGAAGTAACATGAAGTCAGTATGAAGGAAGGTCTTGTATACATATGTATGAAATTTGTGGAGCAATCAAAAGTGCCGATGGTTGATCATCTTGTGGGGTATATTACGCACTAATAGTTGTCAATATAATAAGCCAGTATAAATGCATAAATAAAGCCATGTCCTGAACTATTGACGAGAGGGTGCGGGATTCCTTTGAGTCGGTTCCGAGGTTGGCCTAGCGGAGATTAATTTAATACCTGAGTAAAATCAATCAATGGGAATTGATGTTGCCTCGACGAGTGGGTGCAAGGGAAGGGGCCGTATTTGCTTTGCGACGTGGCGGGGCCCGTAATCAGTGTAAATCAGGGGACGCGTAAATCACACCCGATGCGGTAACAGGCACTATAACGGGTGGTTCGAGTGCAAAGTTCTTTCAATTTTTTAACATCGTTAATGTTTTGTCATGTTTTCATTTTCTTCAATTCAAAAAGAATTGGTCAATTTTTTAAAAAATTCGAAATTAATTACCTAATTGCCCTTTATTGATTAACAAGTTGAAACTTCAATTGAACCGCCACACCATAGCACAGTGGGTCAAAAAAAGCGTCTGTAGACAAATCAATTTTCAGACTAAACTACTCATTTGATTTGGTCGTTTTTTTTAAAAATTAAAATGTATTAAATTCTGCATCGTTACAACGGAGGAAACTTTTAAAAAATTTTCTCAAAAATTTTTTATTTAATAAACCAAATGAAAAAAAAAATTTTTGACGTTTCAAGACTGCCATTTAGTCCAAAAATTTTTTATTTTTACCGAAAATGATCCACATCGAGGCAAAAACTCATTAAAAATGATGTCCAGCAGTATTTATTTCATAAAACAAAAATTTAAATTGTTATAAACAAATTAGTGAATAAAAGTTATATCTTCTTTATTTGCCACATTTAAATGCACTAAATCAATATTTTTAGGAGAAATGGAAATAAATTAATGTTAACTTAAAATTAGAATACGTTAAGCATCAATTCCTAATTGTTTGCAACAATTTAATAAACAAATATGAAATTAGGGCATTTTGAATTAGATAGATTTAGCTTTTTCAGCAGAATTAGTTATAGATATTTCACCAATAACCTTCTGCTGTGATAGTTTGCACTGCAACAAGTTTATTATTTAAACAAATTTGAAACAAATGCATTATTTGGCCACTTTTGAGTAGATAAGCTTCGTTTTTTCAGCAGAATCAATAACTAGTATGTTGCCAATGTGTTTTGCTGTTTTACTTTACACTTACGTATCAATTGTTTATTTTTTAAACAAATTTAGAAAACAAATTAATTATTTGAGCATTTTTCAATATAGAAGTTTAGTTTCTTCAGCAAAATCAACCACAAACATCTCAGAGATGTTTGTCTATTGCTATGATGATTCGCAGTTAAACAATAATTGTTCATTATTTAAACATTTTTAATACATAATTGCATTGCTTGGCTGTTTTTCAGTAAATTAATTTCGTTTTTTTTTTAGCAGAATCAACTAAAAATATGTCACCAATGGGCTTTTGCAATGACAATTTGCAGTTAGACAATAATTGTATATTGTTTAAACAAATTAAAAAAACAAGTTTATTGTTTGGCGATTTTTCAATAGATAATCTTCGTTTTTTTCAACAATTATTGTTCAACTGCGAACAATAAAAACAATAAACTATCTCTGAGGTTTTTTGCAGTAATTTTTGTAGTAATTTGTTAACTAAATTTGTTTAAACAATAAACAATTGATGCCTAAGTGTCAAGTAAAACAGCAAGACACATTGGCAACATACTAGTTATTGATTCTGCTGAAGAAACGAAGCTTATCTACTCAAAAATGGCCAAATAATGCATTTGTTTATTAAATTTGTTTATATAATAAACAATATTATCCAATGGCAAATTATCTTAACAAAAGGCAATTGGTGAAATATTTATAGTAGATTCTGCTAAAAAAACGAAACAACAAGACACATTGGCAACACACTAGTTATTGATTCTGCTGAAAAAAATGAACCTTCTATACTCAAAAATGACCAAATAATGCATTTGTTTAATAAATTTGTTTAAATAATACACGATTGTTGTTCCAGTGCAAACTATTACAGCAGAAGGTGATTAGTGAAATATTTATAGCTAATTCTGCTAAAAAAGCTAAATCTATCTAATTAAAAATGCCTTAATTTCGTATTTGTTTATTAAATTGTTATAAACAATTATGAATTGATGTTTAACGTCTTATAATTTTAAGCTAACATTATTTTATTTCCATTTTCTCTGAAAATATTGGTTTAGTGCATTTAAATGTGTCAAATAAAGAAGATATAACTTTTGTTACTAGTTTGTTTATCACGACTTAAATTTTTGTTTTATTAAATGAATACTGCTGGACATCATTTTTAATGAGTTTTTTCTTCGACGTGGACCATTTTCGGTAAAATAAAAATTTTTTTGACAAAACGACGGCAGTCTTAAAAGTCAACAAATTTTTTTTCCATTTTGTTTATTCAATAAAAAATTTTTGAGAAATTTTTTTAAAAATTTCCTCCGTCGTAACGATGTGGAATTTAATACACTTTAATTTTAAAAAAACCGCTTTTGTAAATTTGTTTGAACTTTTACTTTTGGAAATTTATTTAGAGTACTTAATTTGCTTCGATAAAATCAAAAAATATTTTTAAAATTGTAATGTGTACATTGTCAGGTTCAATTAGGAAAGACTTTTATATTCTACAAGCTACATTTATCAGAAAAAAAGCGTTTTACTGATTCAAATTTCCTTGATTTTTTAAAGTAAAATAAATATTTGGTTAAGGGGCTACTCTGCTACAAATAAACATTTTTTTAAAGAATTTTTATTTTATATTACAAATAATTTTTGAATGTCAATATTTTTACACCTAAAAGTAGAGATATTAAACTTTAAAAAAAATTTTTTTATTGCTTTTTGATGATTTCTTTCATTGAAATGGTCTCGTGAAGTTTGTCCTCTTTTTTCATGGTTGGCATGATAACTTGACATTGGATGATCCAAAAGCAAAAATTTATACGGATTATTAAAAAGTAGGATATTTCCTGACCAAAAAAAATGACGGACTTTTGAATTTTTCAAACATTTTTTTGCAACTTCAATTGTTTAAAAATGCGGTTAACTATTAATGAATAATTATGATTCTGTTTCATACTGAAACCATACATGTATAGAGTAAGCCTTTAAACTTTCAAGCTTGATCGGTGGAATAGTTTCTTTTAAATCATGCTAACCACGGAAAAAGAGAGCAACCTTCATTTCAATGAAAGAAATCATTCAAAAGCAGTAAAAAAAATTTTGTTATAAGTTTAACATCTCTACTTGTAGATGTAAAAATATTGACATTCAAAAATTATTTGTAATGTAAAATCTGGTTGAATTAACCGAATATATAAACAATTTGCTTCGAAATTTAATCATGCTTTTACACGCAATCAAGATTGAAAATTTTCTTTAAATTGTATACGAAGACCTAATCTTAACACTCTTGATTCTTAGAAGAAATCATGAAATCTTCTGGATTTTTTGACAATCTTCTAGAATTTTTTAGAATATTTTAAATTTTCCATTTTTTTTTCATGTAGATTAGTTAAATCTTCTGTCTTTCAAAATCCTCTAAAATCATCCAGATTTTTTATAATCTTTTAGAATTTTACAGAAATTTCTCGATACTTCCAGAATCTTCTAAGACCCTCCAGCATTGTCTAGATTCTAACTTTTTCCGAGATATCTAGACTTTTACAGAGTTCTAAAATATCTTCAAAAACACCCCAAAACTTATTACGATTTTCAAAATATTCTACATTGTTTCAGAATCTTTTAGAATCCTCAAATATCTTTCGAATTCTGCCCTAAACTTCTAATATCTTCTAGTTTCTTCCAGATTTTTTTTGAAGAGTTTCGAAAAGTCTAGATAATTTTAGGAAGATTTTGAAAAGAGTCTAGAAGATTATTAAGATATTATGAAGATTATATGACTTTTGTAGATTTTAGAGGGTTCTAAAAGATTCTATAGAATTCTGAAGGTCCGAATATTCTGGAGGATTCTAAAAGATTTTGAAACGCGTGGCACGCGTTTTTGAATGTCATAAGTTTCTATTTATTATTGTATAATTTTTAAAAAATTAATCAGGACTTCGAATTAAAAAAGAGGAAAAAGGAGGGAAATTCTCAAAAATAGGTATTTCAGAAGATCTTCAGAAAAATAGGGGGAAATAGGGAAAAAGAGAAAATGGAGGACTGACTTGACCCCCTGATACATATTTTGAAGATTTCTCGTTAGAATATTGCAATCAAAAACATGAACATTTATATTCAATTTGAATAATACTAGTACCCCAATTTAAATATGCAAGTACTTTTAAATTTTAATACAGCATCGATTTTCTTGAATATAGATAGTAGGGTGGGTCGAAAAAAAATTTAAAAATAAAAAACAGCGCAGTACGAGAAAATCTCATTTTTACAAACCTCAAAAAACTAAAATAAATTTTAAAAGCTTTAAAAATTATCTTAAAATTTTTTTGAGCCTCTGGAAAATTTCTCGCCCTCAAAATTTAACTGAAAACAAATTGAGAAGACTTTAGCATTTAAAATGACCCGATCCTAAATTTTGTTTATTTTCAATTTTTTTAAATGCTAAAGTCTTCTCAATTTCTTATCAGGTAAATTTTGAATGCGAGAAAGTTTCCAGAGGCTCAAAAAAAATTTAAGATAATTGTCAAAGCTTTTAAAATTTATTTTAGTTTTTTGAGGTTTATGAAAATGAAATTTTCTCCTAGAAAAACTAAAAATACTAAAATCTCACAACACTTTAAAAAATTGGTCATTTTATGTAGATTATGGAAAAAAATTAATAATCGTAACTTTCCCAAAACTCTGAGATTAACTAATTTTGTAAGTTATTTTTGCCTTGGCAAACCTCAGGATATTGATAGATCCATTTCAAACTACACTGGTTATAAAGGACTCAAGATGAACCTTTTCAGTGCTAGGCTGCTTTTGATTTCTAAAAAATTTTCTTCTACCCACTATAATAAGTAGTCTTCAGATAATTTTTTATTTGAAAATATGTAAAATTGTTTAAAGTTTGATTTAGATATATTCTCTATAACTCTATATTTTATATCATATCTATGATTATCTATATTTCAACTCTCCCTGAAAAAATCTCTCTATAACTCTATATTTTATATCATATCTATGATTATCTATATTTCAACTCTCCCTGAAAAAATCTCTCTATAAC
>JBAGKK010000473.1:138005-148778 GCA_037177015.1 Euceroptres primus | reverse complement strand
TAAAGTTGATAAAAGGTACTAAAGTGAGGTTATGTGTTCAAAACAGACAACCGCCATCTTTGTCGTGTAATTTACTAATTTTCTACAGTTTTCTACGTAAATTACTTCATTTAGGTAATTTACGTAGAAAACCTCGAGTTACGCGTAACTTGGCAACCCTGTCGAGGCCCGACTGTACACTACGACTCCACTATTTCATCTTCCCCGCCGCTAGTCCTGATCGTTTGCCCCTACTCTTGAGAAGACGTTTACGCAAATAGTTTACACGCACCCATGTACATATACGTGAATGCGCAAATGCCTACTGCGCAACCTCAATTTCCCCTCCGAGCGACCACTCTCCTTTTACCCTCCACCCGAAAAGATGAAATGGTGAAGGTCGAACTGTAATAATTTAAAGATGGCGGAGTAACCGCCAAGTTTGTACTTTTAAGCGGGAAAATTCAAATGCACTCATTTAATTTTTCTACTAATAAAGGGTATATTTTTGACATTCCCCAATTTGTTTTCATCCTAAAAAATATATCCGCATTTATTTTCTAACAATTTTATTTTATTTTCCTAGTAATTCACGTTTTACCGTAAATACCTGGTAAATTGGTAGTTGGGAAGTTTTAGGTTAAGATCCCCAGAGTAAGCAGAGTAAGTATCGTATTACATATACAAAATGCACAAAACACAAAAATTTCCTTGCAAAATGAACGAGATAAACTGAAAAAAGTGTTTAAAAAGTGAAAAACGTGTTAAAATGACAATGATAGTGTCTAGGATGCTGTTTAGGTCCCTTGCGGGAGCAAACACTTTAAAATACAAATTGGGACACAAGAGTCTCCAGAGACATAACCTCAAAACAATAACGAGATTATTCTCGAGTGATTCGGAGGCTCACTGTCAGGTATGCAACGTGGGGACAATAGGTCATGTGGATCATGGAAAAACAACTTTGACAGCAGCTATCACAAAATATTTATCCGAAGCAAACAAAAGCTGCAAGTATGTTTCGTATGAAGAGATAGATCGGGCACCTGAAGAAAAGGCCAGGGGAATTACAATAAATATTGCTCATGTTGGATATGCAACGGAGAAGAGGCGATATGCTCATACGGATTGTCCAGGGCATGCAGATTTTATTAAGAATATGATTAGTGGTGCTTCACAGATGGATGGGGCGATTTTAATTGTCGCCGCCGACGATGGACCCATGCCTCAAACTAGGGAACATCTTCTCTTAGCGAAGCAAGTTGGAGTCAAGTTCATTGTCGTTTATATTAACAAGGTATTTTCTTCATCTTATAAATCCCTTCTGTTTTATTCTTGTTAATTTTTAAAATTTTTATTCTGCTTTATTCTTGGTTAAAATTGTTAGTTCCTTACTTCTTACTAATTAACAAATTAATTTTTTACAGGCCGATGTAGCAGACGAAGAAATGCTGGACCTAGTCGAAATCGAAGTGCGAGAACTGCTAATGAATTTTGGTTTTGATGGTGACAATAGTCCAGTTATTCGAGGCTCTGCCCTTTTAGCTTTAAAGGGTGACACTTCGAATTTTGGAATCCCATCTGTGAAAGCTCTTCTCGATGCCTTAGATGCTTATATTCCAAATCCCACGAGAGACTACACTTCTGCCTTTATTTTACCAATAGACAACAGTTTCAACGTACCAGGTCGAGGGACCGTAGTTGTTGGAACAATAAAGCAAGGCACCATGCAGAGAAACATGCAATGCAATCTTGTCGGCTTTGATGAGAATTTTAAGACTTCTATTTCTGATATTCAGGAAAGAATTATTTTAAATTAGGTTTTAAAATATTTTGTTTTGTCTGATTTTATGAGATATTTTTAATTGCAGATTTTTCAAAAAAGTGTCAATGAGGCAAAAGCTGGAGAAAATGTCGGAGTTTTAATTCGATCAATAAAACACACTGCTGTTCGAAAAGGAATGTTATTATGTCTTGCTGGCAGCCAAGTGATTAGCAATCATTATGAAGCACAAATGTATTTGCTAGCAACGGCAGAAGGTGGAAGGACCAAACCTCTTCAGGTAATAAGAAAATGAAAATTCGAACTATGAAAATATAAATCCCTATGAAATATAAATTCCAAATGCCTTAAAAATATATTGTTCTTCCAGCCAAACGGATATTGCACCCAAGTTTATAGTGCAACATGGACAATATTCGGAAGATTTGACCTTATTCTTCCACAAGGATCAAAAATGTTAATGCCAGGAGAGCAAGCAACAACGAGAATAACATTTCTGGACAAAATGCCAATGGTGGTAGGACAAACTTTCACAATCCGAGAAAATAGGATGACTGTCGCGACTGGAATCATAACGAAAGTCCATAAGTCGGTCCCAGTCAACAAACGAAAATTAAATAAAGTGGAGATTCCTGGAATAATTCCTTGAACTCTTGTATGTAAACCAAAAGTCGACATATGTTTCAAAAGTGATGTACGAATATTGTTATATTTAGATTTTTTGACGACAAAAAATATAAAATGTTTGTTATTACGTAATTTGTATTTATTTTGCCTCCTCAGAGCAATTTTACTCGTGCATTTTTCGGCATACGTATTCGATAATGAAATTTATACAATTTAATTCAGACATGATTTTAAGGGTCTAGCGACTGAACAATTGGCTGGGAAAATAAAAGTAATAAAATATTTAATAACAAGCCAATATCTTATGATTCAAAAAAGGAAAATTCTCAATGACTTATTTACGAAATAATAGGTACTTTATTTTTATTAAAGAACCAACGTGTCGTTGAGGTGAATCTCCAACAGCGCGGCTGCTTTGACTCGCGGTTACTAGGCTAGTGACGCCTCGGCGTTAAGGTGATAGGCTTTTTATGCGTTGAATCCAGCCAAGAAGTCTGTAACTATCTTCTTCATTTTTGCATCTGTCGATTCGCTGATTGTGTTTTCCTTTGCGATGGTAGCCAAGAGGTCTTTTTGCGTGGACCTGCATTTAAAACGTAGAATTAAGAATTTAAAATAAAATTTTTAATTTAAAATTAAAAGAAATTTAAAATAAAATTACCTAATGTGGGCAAGAAATTCTTTCTCGAAGTTAGTGATTTTGCTGGGATCCATTTTGTCGAGGTATCCACGGACTCCGCAATAAATAACTGCAACCTGCTCTTCAATAGCCATTGGTACTGGAAACAAAAAATTAATCATTAGAAATAAAGAATCTGTAATACTATTAAGAAAACCTTCGTATTTCAATGCCTTTCATTTTAAAGAGCTTTCTATTCTAAAAACGCTTTTATTTTCTACAATGGAGCTTTCAATTCAAAAACCATTTCAACATCAAAGAGAATGTAATTCTCCTAAATGTGAAAAAATAAACGTACCATATTGGCCCTGCTTCAAAAGTTCCGTAAGTCGGACGCCACGGTTCAGGAGCTGTTGGGTTGCAGCGTCCAAATCGGAACCGAACTGGGCGAAGGCGGCGACCTCACGGTACTGGGCCAATTCCAATTTCATGGAACCGGCAACCTGAATCGCAACAATTAAATATTACAATATGTAATACAATAATCTTTCTTTTAAATTTAAAAGGGAACATCTCATCACCTGCTTCATAGCCTTGGTCTGAGCAGCGGATCCTACACGCGATACAGACAAACCGACGTTGATGGCTGGTCGGATACCCTTGTAGAACAACTCGGTTTCCAAGAAGATCTGTCCATCAGTGATGGAGATGACATTGGTAGGAATGTAAGCAGATACGTCACCAGCCTGAGTTTCAATAACTGGCAACGCGGTCAAGGAACCACCACCGAGGGATTCGTTCATCTTGGCTGCTCTCTCGAGGAGACGAGAGTGGAGGTAGAAGACGTCACCAGGGTAAGCCTCACGACCTGGGGGTCGCCTCAGCAACAGGGACATTTGTCGGTAGGCCACGGCCTGCTTCGACAAGTCGTCGTAGATGATCAGGGCGTGCTTACCGTTATCCCTAAAGATAAAAATTACATTATATTAGATTATGCATTACATTAGAATTTTAATAAGAACCAGAGTAAATTAGAAGCTGGTAACTTCTAATTTACCTGAAGAATTCCCCCATGGCACAGCCTGAGTAAGGGGCTAAGTATTGCAGGGGAGCAGCGTCGGAGGCGGTAGCCGACACGATGATGGTGTAGTTGATGGCTCCACTGTCGGTCAGTCTCTTCACGATTTGAGCGACGGTAGATCTCTTCTGACCGATAGCAACGTATATACAATATAGTTTCTTCTTCTCTTCGCTGCCGTCATTGAAACGCTTCTGGTTGATGATGGTGTCGATGGCGAGGGCAGTCTTTCCAGTCTGCCTGTCTCCGATGATCAACTCTCGCTGACCTCTGCCAATTGGTACCAAGGAGTCGACGGCCTTAATACCAGTTTGCATAGGCTCTCTGACGGATACCCTGTTAAAAGTACAAATTGTTTCAGTAACAGAATGATTGCAAGTAGGAGTTCAATTTCAGAATTCGATATATGCTGTTTAAAGTTTGTAATTTTTAATATAATACTTGGTGATTGTCGCTCGAAATTGAAAGTTTATAGTTTGATATTTACCTAGGAATAATACCAGGGGCCTTCGTTCCGATACGGAATCTGAGTTTATTGTTAAGGGGACCCCTGCCATCGATGGGGTTACCCAGGGCATCGACGACACGTCCCAGGAGTTGATCGCCTACAGGTACGTCGACGATGGCACCTGTACGTTTTACAATGTCTCCCTCTTTAATGTGCCTATCGTTACCGAAAACGACCACACCGACATTGTCGGGTTCCAAATTCAAGGCCATTCCCTTTAAGCCTGAGCTGAATTCCACCATCTCGTCGGCCTGGATGTTCTTGAGACCATAGACACGGGCGATACCGTCTCCAATACTCAGGACGCGTCCAGTTTCTTCAAGGTTGGCCTGGTGAATCAAAAGGTTTTGAGATTTATTTTTACAGTAAGAACAACTACATTGTTGATGACGTTAAGCATTAAACTCGCAAAACCCAGATTTATCTGGAGATTATTAAATAAAAATTAATCCTAGGAGCTGAAGGATAAAACTCGCCTTTGGTGCAGCGCCAAGAATACGCTCCTCCAAGATGGAAGAGATTTCCGCCGACCTTCTGCTGCAGGAGACATGGTATTTGCGGGAGGAAATTCCACTGGCTGGATATTTAATCTGAAAGATCAAATCCTCATGATCAGCGATCTTTTCCAAATATTGTGTATCAAAATACTTATTACATAACACTGTTCGATTTACATAATGCTTCACACCTCGCGTGGTCTTTTGCCCCAAAGTTCATTTTTCACTCACCAAGGAAAATAATACACACCCTAGAGATTTTACGAAGAAGCGGAAGGTTCATCAGAGATAAAAATGAAAAATCTCAGCCGGTAGCACGTAGCACTCGCGAAAAATGTCGGCGCCCAAGAAGGCCCGACGGGATGGTCACTGAGAAATCCTGGTGCTTTAAGAGAAAAATTCGAAATTACCTGCACAGTCGCGTTCGGTAGTTGTCTTGCCACGGAGGCGGCCAGGCGAAGGGATAAAAGGGCCATTTTTGTGAATTTTCTGTCCGTCGACCGGACTACGATATCAAAGATGAACAACGGTCAAGACACGGACGAGCATAAGAACGTCTCGTCCAACCCTACTCTGCCGTTCACGCACAGGAAACCGGCATCCATCGACCCAATTTTTACTCTCGAACCCAAAGTCGTTGCCCTGTCTTTCGAGAAGGAACTTGATACGTTTTATGAATTTATTTATTAGTGCTCTGTGATTTTCATACCTTTAGTGTAATTCTGCATTTTTAAAAGTAATTTTCAACTTTTTTGAACTTTATTTTATCAAGTTCTATGGGAAATCTGAGAGATGACTTCCGGTATTGAGGTTATGTTCTATATAGTCATCTATGCGAGGCAAATTCAAATCAAGTGAGTATTTAAAGAATTTCACTCTGTTACTTAATTGTTAACACTAATTTCTGAGATTTTAAACTAGTTTTAATTGTAATGTTAGCTTAACGATATTATTTATACGGTTTATACGCGAAGCTTGCGAGGAAAAAGAAGAACAATTGATAACCTTTAAAAGTTGTCAATTGTTTCAAGATGAGCGAGTATCGTTTTCTATTGTTTTTTTTTTTCAAATTTAAAAAGTAATTTGTCGCGTTTTAAAGTTTTTATTCTTTTTCTTTGAAAATTGATCGTTTCGTCATGAATTTCAGTGTTAAGAAAAATTTTATCCAGATTTTGGAGCAACCCCTTGCCTTAAAAGGCCAGTCCACCCCTGGACCTTCAAATAAAATGGCAGACGGGAGACGGCAAATGCCTTTTTGTGGAATGCTACTGAATGTGACATTCCAACAGAAGTGACAAGTGTTGTGATCCATTTATATATAAAAATTGTGTCCTTTCACCTAAACAATGAAAGATCAAAATATGAAAATCAGTTGAGTGTTGTTGTGACATTTGTGTTTATGCAAAGAAGAAACAAATCTTTCAACATGACTGATGCCCTCGGATTAAATCGGACTAAATTAATCCGGTGATTGAATTTGTTATGGTCAACTATTGATCATTGTTGAGATTGCCGAGGTTTATATTATTTGTATTATTTAGGAAAATAACATCAAAAAAATTATTTCGAGCGGTTGAACCACTGGATTTAGATATTTTCCAAACAATAAATTGACAGTTGACAACTGACACAACAGAAACTTCCGTTTCAATTAAGTATTGTTAACTTCATGGCATAATTTTTCACATTTATTAATTGAAATGAAAAGAAAAATGTCTATTATTAATAATATTGTTTAATTAGTTCTGTTTTTAAGTTTTGTCAATTTTTTTGACTTGGAAATAATTGTGATTTTAGCAAGCAATGCACCAGCAACATGGAATAAACAAAAAGTTCCTGTAGGTTATCAGAGTAGAATAATCAATAGAGTCTGGAAATGATCTGATTTAAATGATAGAAGGTTTTTGAGGAAAATTTTTATCAATGAAAAGCATGGATTCAGCAACGGAATTGGAGCATATTGAGAAACTGGTGAAGGAGGCGGAAACTTTAAAAATCCGCCTCGAGGATGAGAGGCAGAAGTTGAATGATGTCACTCGTAAGTAGATTTTTTCGTAGGGAACTCTATCTGACACTAAATTTCTTTATACTTCTGATGAAATTATTATCTATTTTAGTTGCTACTGTTGCTGATAGACTCGAGGCTATAAACTGCATAAATGTCAAACCTAGGAGAGTGTTAAAAGGACATCAGGCTAAGGTTCTTTGCTCCGATTGGTCTCCAGATAAACGTCATATTGTTTCGTCGTCGCAGGTATCGTCGCTTTGTTGATAAAATGTATTAGAATAAGAGCACTTTATTATATATTATCTATTCTTATTTAACTTGAATTTCTTTTTGAAAGAATAAGATGTCATTTAATTATTTCAGGATGGTAAAATGATTATTTGGGATGCTTTTACGACTAATAAAGAACATGCAGTCACGATGCCAACAACTTGGGTCATAGCCTGTGCTTATGCTCCCAGTGGAATGCTTGTAGCTTGTGGGTAAATAATTTTTAAAATTCATAATGAACGAAAGACTATTTTAGATTAAGGATTAATACCTATTTTACTTGTAATATTTCTTTTGAATTTTAATATTATAATTATCTCAAAATATTTTATTTCCTTTTTTTAGGGGTCTAGACAACAAAGTAACAGTTTATCCTTTGAGTCTCGAAGATGATGTATCAGCGAGAAAGAAAACAGTTGGAACGCACACGTCCTACATGTCTTGTTGTGCTTTTCCTAACAGCGATCAGCAAGTATTAACTGGAAGTGGCGACAGTACTTGTGCTCTTTGGGATGTGGAAAGCGGCCAACTTTTGCAAAATTTTCATGGGCACTCAGACAGCGTGATGTCGATCGATCTTTCACCCAGCGAAACGGGAAACACCTTCGTTTCTGGAAGCTGCGATAAAATGGTCTTCATCTGGGACATGCGGAGTGGACAGTGTGTCCAGAGCTTTGAGGGTCATCAATCTGACGTGAACTCAGTAATTTCTAAGATTTAGGATTCTTTAAAAAGTCTTAAATTTAAACCTCAGTTTCCTAAATTTATGAAATTTCTAATTCCAGGTGCGTTTCCATCCGAGTGGAGATGCAGTAGCAACAGGTTCAGACGATGCGACCTGTCGTCTCTTCGATCTCCGGGCAGATAAGGAAGTAGCAGTTTATGCAAAAGAGAGCATCATTTTCGGAGCAAATGCTGTCGATCTCAGCGTGAGTGGTCGTCTCCTCTTCGCAGGTTACAACGATTACACAGTCAACGTCTGGGATACGTTGAAATGCCAACGAGTTGCTCTCTTGTACGGTCATGAAAATCGAGTCTCATGCCTCCGGGTATCCCCGGATGGAACTGCTCTCTCTACTGGAAGCTGGGACACAACTCTTCGAGTCTGGGCTTAATTTGATCAAAAACACCACCTTTTTATCCGCCATTCTCTGTGCACAAAGCATTCTACGAAGCACAAAGCGGAGATATTTAAACACAGTATTTAAAGAAATGTACCAAACGTGAGATTTAAAAAAGCCATTGATATTGTTACTAGTCGACAGTCGAATAAACGTAGCTGCGTACCTAATAGATAATGGATTACTGATTGCAGTTAGGCCTTCCGATGTGTCATTTTAGATTTGAGGAAATTGTGTTAGGCTGGTCCAAAGTGTTAGGTCTGAAAAATTATCCTTGTTGAGATTAGGAAAAATGAGAATAAAGATTTAGTCAACAATGAGAAAATGGTGTTTAACTTTTTTTTCAAGTGCATATGATTCAACTGTGTCTAATTTTAATAATTCGTTGTAAACAGGTAATAAGAAAGGAAGCGAATCAGAATCGGAGGACGGAATCAGGGTTTTTCACGCCACAACAGGCAAATAAGGCTCCAGTAGTAAGTAAAAGAGACCAATAGGTAAAAATTAAACGGCAAAGAGACGATGAGAACACTCAATGAGGGGGGCCTGCATAACCTTTAAAAAATTAGTAAGAGGAAAAGTTAGTTAAACAAGACTCTAGATAATTTTATAAACCTAAGTCCTTTCTCCCTAAAGCTGAGTCAGTCAAAATTTTCACTGATTTAATTCAGCGACCCATTTCTAGCTAATTCATCAGTGAATTTTGACTAAATTGCAGTGACACTGGCTGAAATACTGTCCAAATGTAAAAAAATTCCCCGGAATTTCCTGAGATTTTCCCGAGAAATTTCCTGTAAAGTTCCAGGATATTCCTTGAAATAACTTGAAAATTTCAGGCGAATTTCTATTCAATTTCTTGGGAATTTCCTGAAAATCGATCTAAATTTGTCCTGGATGATCAGGAAACTGTGCTGGAGATAGGTTTTTACATTCAGAAATATAGCTAGATGATTAAGTTAATTTTAATTTTTTAATTATCTTATATATTACCTTCCACTTATTTTCTATATTTTGTTTTGTCAAGAAAGTTTTAATTGCTATATTTTAAAAGATGATTGTTTTTTATGAAGCTTACGAAAATTTTCCTTGTAAGTACGTGAAAAACCGCAAACAATACACGGTAATTATAATGAGTACATATGTTATTTATGTTATTTTTGTAAATCTCAGAGCAAATTTAAAAATCTTCTTGTCATATCTTGAACCCTTAGAGTTTAATCATATTTTTGAGTTTGGATCTCTATGTTCAACGATTATTTCTACCTGTAAAAGAGTTTTAAAAAATCAGAGGAAATTCACATAACTTCTTCAAACTCCCAAGAACAAAAAATCATATACAAATTTAACGAATATTTTATTCAATTGTTTATTTATTGCTCAAGGGTTTCAAAGTTACGGGGATGTAACAATTTCGTACTTATGGGTAAAAATAAAAAAGTTGACAATATCATGTCTCTGGAATATTATTCACTAATATATGAAGAAATAATTATTTCATTTACAGGGTTTTATTTAGCGTGTTTTTATTTACAATGTCTTATGTGGTAATTATTTTTACTTTATCCCGTATCAAAATAAATTCCATTAAATTTGAGTAAATTTCATCCGGTCCCATGTCCCCTACTTCATTTTTTCAGTTTTGTAGTGTTATATCTTTTCACAGAAAATTCTATATCTAATTATCAGTGCACGGATACTTTCAGAATTGATTGCAAAATTTAAAAATAAAGTTCATATGTATTTTATTTCTAATCATGATTGGAAAGTATTAATCACTTTCTAAATGTCTCCAAATTTTTGTGAAAATCTGGTCACAAAACAGTTTTTTGTTAATTTTATGATGAAGTAGTTTAATTTGACTACAAGTAGTCATAAAGTGTCGTTATTTGAGCAAAATAATAAATTTGAAAACCCTAAAGTGCCCGTACATCAATTCGGTGTCATCCGGTCACATGGGTTTATGATTAAATGAAGCACATTTTGGAAATGATTATATGAAAGAAATATTAATAAGCACATGTATTTCTTACCTCTAAACACTTAAATAATAGGTTATTCCAGAGTAAATTTATCCTTTGGAATAATGCAATTTTTCGTGGTTAACTTATTTGTCATCCGGGCACACTATAGGCATTTACAATCAGTGAAGTTAGTTGCAAAAAAGAAATATTGTCGACTAATGTCGATATTTGATCTCTCTTTAAATTTAACCCTAGACAGTCACACCTCTTTTTCCAAACGAGATCGTCACACTGGGTCACTATGACCCGAGTCAATTTTTGA
>JBAGKK010000473.1:24675-34779 GCA_037177015.1 Euceroptres primus | reverse complement strand
TCTTGAGACAAGTTTCTTCGTCTTGAGACAAAGTAAAATCTCTCGTGACCATAAAGGTAAGACGATGTGTTATGTCTGGTCTCAGTTTTGAGACGCAGCTAGACATCGCCGTCTTGAAGGCGAACTGAAGACGAATCAAGTCGAACCCAAGTCGAAGAATTTTTACTCGGGTACTATAGTAATTTTCCCGAATTGGACTTTCAAATTGACCGGACTGTTAAATTTGCAAATTAGCATTTACGAAAATTTGCGAATTCAGCTATCCAGGAATTCGAGTATCTATATACGGGGCATTATTTCTTAAGTGTACCCACCCTCCGATCGGATTAAAATTTACAAAAAGTTTAGTCCTATTAGATGGCACTTCGAAAAAAAAGATTGATCAGTTTGGTCAAAAAGGTAGAGGGGGTGAAATTTTTGTACTTTGCGTAAAGAGTCTCTATTTCGGATATAAATATCTTTTTATGTACAGCATATAAAAAATTTTGAACCAAACGTTTTCGATAGATTATTTCCCAATCTTTCGAATGAAATAAAAGAATTTTGAAAAATTCAAAATTTAGACATCATTTTTGAAAATCAAAAATATTCTTGATTTTTTTTTTTTTTTTGAAAGTTCGACCCTTATTTTCTTTTTGTTTTAACTAAAAATAAAGCTTCAGATGCTTAGTTTCAGATCCTTGAATAGCAAAATGTCGTTTTTTGTTGTTATTGAAAAATTGAATTTTAAGTAACCTGGTAAATTCATCTAATAAAATTTTAATAAAATTTTTTGCGTGTACAGTTTTTGATAAGAAATAATATTCTAAAAACGGAAATTTAAAAAAAATTTTCGTTGATTTTAGAATTTTTTGAAAATTTTCAAAAATGACATTTTTTGAATTTCATTAATTGCGCACTTTTAATGTACAATTTGCATGTGATGTTCATAATATAATAAGTATAAATATTATTTGTACATTAAAAATGCGCAATTAATAGAATTAAAAAATTTCATTTTTGAAAATTTTCAAACAATTCTAAAATCAACAAAAATTTTTTTGTTGAATTTCTGTTTTTAGAATATTGTTTCTTATCAAAAACTGCACATGCAAAATTTTTCCCGAATTTTTTTCGCACACAGGAACAATTTTTTGAATGTACCATTTTATTTAAAATTCAATTTTTCAAAAACAAAAAAAACGACATTTTGCTATCCAAGGATCTGAAAGTAAACATTCCAAGCTTTATTTTCAATTAAAAGGAAAAGAAAAAAGGGGTTGACTTAAAAAAAATTAAAAATATTTTTGATTTTGAAAAATGATGGCTAAATTTTAAATTTTTCAAAATTTCTTTTATTTCATTCGAAAGATTGGAAAAAAATCTATCGCAAACGTCTGGGTCAAAATCTTTTATATCCCATACATAAAAAGTTATTTATATCCGAAGTACCTCTACTTTTGTACTTTGCTCCTTGCGCAAAATACAAAAATTTCACCCCCTCTACCTCGGCGAATTTTTGACCAAACTGATCAATATTTTTTTTTTTGAAGTGCCATCTAATAGTACTAAACCTTTTGTAAACTTGAGCCCGATCGGAGAAATTAATTTTTTGAGGTAGGTACACTTGAGAAATAATGCCCCATACATGAAATTCGGCAGATAAACAAGAGTGCAGCTATAAGTAAGCAATTAATCATTCGAGTAACTGACTATTTTGGGGAAACTGGATCTTTATTGAAAATTTAAAGAAGCAAATGGGGTTATCTTGAATGAAGATAAATCAGAATCAAGAATTCTATATACAAGGGAGTAACGAGGAGAAATTGAAGTCCAAAGATACAAACCGTAAATTTAGAGGAAAAGTGGAATATGCTATTTGCAGATCTTTAATAATGATTCATTAACCTACTTCCTTTCACTGCTTCAAAATATAAATTCTCTTGCAGCCGCGAGAAATAATAAATTTAATTATATAAGAAATTCTGTTTAAGAAAAAATTAGGTATTTTTCTTCCATGTAATATCTCTTACATTACAAATTTTTGTTTTATTTAATTTTTGATAGAATTCAATAGAATTTGATAGAAATTCAAGATGCTCAGATATTAGCTGACACATACCGGTGGAAGACCAAAACAGCCACTAGGGATTTTGACAAAAGTTTCAAGCAATCATCTACTGTCTTTTTCAGCTGAGCTATGTCTCTTTCTAGTTTCTACTCTCACTTTATTTTTCAGTTTCCTTACCTCGATCAGTCATTCTTCATCCACATAAACTTTTTCTTCCTTCCCTATTGGATGTACTCGCAGCAGGGGAATAACACGCGAAATGCATTTCTGTTTCAGGAAGTGCATACATCATCAGATGGAGTGCTCCGCAGTTAATGGTTGTCGCGGTGCAGTATATTCTAACCGGACCTTACATTCCGCCTTACGTTCCTCATGCGGTGAATTAAGAAAAAGTAGCGAAAATTGTACTTTAAGAACTATGAGTGTGCTTTTCTCTTCCGGAGGACAATTTCGCCTAGTGAGAAGTGAAAGTGCGAAATTCACCACGAAGGAACGACGTGTTTTCTGTGACCTAATTGAAAAATATGGCAAGTGAGCCATTGTTAAAATGGGACGTTATTTAGGGAAAGTATGTGAGAGTATGTTTCTACTTATATTTTTTATCAAATTGTGTACTTTCAAATTTTATACTTATTATTAGATTAATTATTATTATTGTAACTGTTATAATAATTCAGAAAAGACCTGCGATGAACGCGAATAGTTTATCTGTTTTAAAATAAACTTTACAGAGGTCTTTTAAACAGTTTTGAACCTCAAATTTAATAGCATTCAATTAGCAAATCAAAGTTTCAATTCATTTTTAAGACCACCATATGAAATGAAAAATCTGACTCCAGTCCAATATGAAAAAAAACCTTTTTTAGATAAGATATTTTTATTTTCCTGAAGTACTTATCGGTAATCTTTTCCAATTGAAGAGAGGTTTTTCGTCTGAAAAAAAAACAAAATAAAGCTGTTAGAGGTGCAAGGTCTCGTACGAAATTCCCGGATGAAGACTTGGTAGAAAGAGCAGCAGAAGGAGAAGGGATAGGGGCTTAGTTGTCCGCTTGAGTTTGATTAATGTCAGAGAATCGGTGAAAAATGGGGCTTGATCCACAGTTCACTTTCCTACACTTCCGCCGAATTCTAAAGGCGCGACTGTGACAGATCGCGTCCCTCTCCGTACACTCAAGGCACCCCTAAGTGGGAGATACACATGCAAAGAGGAAGCTCTTATACTTCCGATTTTACGACCGTGAATATGACCTGGTAGTCTATTTTGGTTTCTCTATAAGTTCATTGAAAGCCACATTGTAATCCTATTTGGAAACCTGAATCGAATACGCCACGTCGACATGGAATATTTCTGTATTTGGAAACTCTACCAGAATACGGAAGTCATTCGAGATATTCCTTTATTTACTCTATTGAATAGTTACAATAAAAAAGGAGAATTTAATTTTAAAAATCAAAACTTGTTTATATAAAAATTAATTAATTACACTAATAAGGTAAGTGCATAAAATGCACTCAAAATTATGTTACTGAACAAGTAGCGAATGTAAAAAAAAACAATTTCGATATGGAAATCTGAAGCTTATTTTAGTAAATATTTTAGTATTTCCTTTTTCAAATGAGTCCAAGAATCTTGAAAACTGTGAAATAGTTGCAGAGAGGATAGTAATGAAAGAAATTAGGGAATAATATCAAATATCAATTTATCGAAATTTTCTGAGGAGCTGACCAAAAATCATTTAAGGGAACTAGGAAGGTTTCAACGGTCGAAAACAGAGAAAAACTTCATGCGTGAACTGCCCCGGGATATGAATAAATCTGCATGGCTGTTCTTTTCAAAATCATTTACTACAATATTATATTATAGATTAAAAAAGGTATTGACCAGTTAAAAATTGTTTTAAAAGAAAGTTATTAATAATTATACGAAGTCGCATTTTTCTTGCACGACCTTCTGTTGTGCATGATTGCCGGTGAACTTATCAAGATTTTTCAAAAATTCTATTTTAGGCTTCTTCAGAAAAAGTGTCAGTATAAAGCGAACCTGAAAAAAATTTTTCAAGTCCATTTGTTTAATTTTTATAATAAAAAATAACTCGAATTTTTCGCCATTTTTTGTTTTTTGGTCACCATTTTGTCTATTTTTCATTCGATTTTCAATTTTTCAAGTTCACTCTATGTGGACACTTTTCCTGAAGAAGTCTGAAGAACATTTTTGAAAAATCTTTATTAGTTCACCAGCAATCATGCACAACAGAAGATCGTGCAAGAAAAATGCGACTTTACATACTTATTAATAACTTTTTTTAAAAAGAATTTTCAACTGTTTTCAACTTTCTTTTAAAACAACTTTCAACATTTTTTCAATCTATAATAATGTAGTAAATGATGTTGAAGAGAACAGCCACGTAGATTTATTCATATCCCAGCAGTCCACGCATGAAGTTTTCTCTGTTTTCGACCGTTGAAACAGCTTCTCAGAAAATGTCGATAAATTGATATTTGATATTATTCCCTAATTTCTTTTGTTACAAAAGACTCTGACAATAGAATAAATGATCCACTTCAGATCAAAATAATAACGCTGCAAATTAAAATAATATCCCACGATTTACAGAGCCCCTTAATCAGAGGTCAATTGATGCAGATTTTTATATATTATGATAAGATTGAAAAAGTGCTTAATTTATAAGGCAAAAAATTTTTGAAAATATGAATGTATCAATTTTTATCAAAGGTTAATTACTTGAGTATTATTCCCAATTTGAATACAAATTTTTTACTCCATATATTTTCCTGAAATCTGTAGTTGTGCCGTAATCTGATATTTATACTAATGTGAATAACTAATTAAACCAGAAAACAACTTTACACCAAAAATTATAGTATAATGCTCCAGAAGTCAAAGAACTCAAAAACTAATGCTGTTAACATCAATATTCAGAGCACATACATGGGAAATATCTAAGAATATCTACTTATGAAAAGATTAACTCTAACACAAATATAAAAATTGTTAGAAAAATAAAAGCAAGTGTCATACAAAAATAGAGAAGACTTAAAAACTTGAAAGAGAAGTGCAGGAATACCAAATACTTCAAAATCTACAAAAAGAGTAATAAATAATACCAAAAAAACTCAAAACAAAACATATCATTGTATGCATTTTCCGCATGTTTGATATGGATTTCAGCGAGTGGAAAAAAGCTTTAGGGAATCAGTGAAAAGTTGACGTGAAATATAAAAACCGATCGCAACGAGGGCGTTGCAATGCAAACATATGACAATGGGTCCTATACATATAGATATCTCTCGAATAATATATCGTTCGGTCCCGAGATATCATTCCGTAATCTATGTAACGTTGGTCGGATGGGGGATTATGTTAAGCGATGCGTGAGCGACCGCAGTCCAGGTTAACCCAGGCGTAACAGAGATACTGCTCTGTGACGTTGCTATATCGCGTACCACGCATTTAATGGCCGAAGCGTATCGGCACGAGCTGTTGTGACACGCATTACGATTAATAAGCATAAAATGCAAACGCATTCTGTGCCGCAAATCGCATTGCTTTTTCTGATGTCGCATTCCCACGCAAGCTAGTCACGCTATTATTCAGCGATTTAACATTTCAGAGTGAAGCTCAGACTACATAGTAGTCGAACCTACATCAGAACCGTCGCATCAAGTAGAACGAGCAGGTTTCGCGAATTTTTCACGATCCATTTTTTTTCTTTGAAACTTTTAACTTTTAGATTTCTAAATTTAGAAAATTAAATATTTAAGCGCCTCAAATAATGGGTATTCTTTTTATGAACCTTAGGAACTATTATAGTCACATTATGTCGGTGAACAGTCAATCTTTCATGGTACTTGCAAGTCAAACTGATGATTATTATCGAAAACCTGTATCTATTTCTAAAGTAAAACAGAATTCAATCTTTACTCAATGTTTTTCTTGGCCAGAAATAATTTTCTTCTGTGTGAATTGCTTCAAGTTGTAATTTGTTTTTCTCAACTAATCAGAGCTGGACAGTATTTCAAGAAAAATGTATTTCAAATACATATTTAAAATACAAAATACATGCAATGTAGTTTGCAGTTGAAGTACCTACATTGCAGGGAAAATACAATTTAGCCAATGTATTTCAAATAAAATACAAATTACATTTAAGGGTATGTGATACATAATGACGTCAGGAATTACCGACCGATTTTTTATTCAGATTCAACGGGATTATTAAAAGAGAAATGCAAATACAATGCTGAAATTATGGGAAATAATAAAGAATATATTAAGGCATCGATGTCTGGTGAGTTTCAGTTATTTTGCAAAAAAAATTTTCGAAAATAATTTTTTTTCAAAATAAAAACTGAAATGCACCAGACATCAATTCCTTGATATATTCCTTATTATTTCCTCAAATTTCAGCATTATATTTATATTTCTCTCCTAATAAACCCACTGAATATAAATTAAAAATCGGTCGGTAATTCTTGACATTATTATGTATCACATACCCTTAAGTATTTTTGTATTTTACTTGAATTTCATTTGAGAATTGTATTCTATCTAAAAAACTTACTTGTATTTTAGATGAAATACATCCTAAATTAGGGTCAAAATTTCTCAGGAATAACAGAAGTTGATTGACGGTCTTTGGATTTTTATACAAATTGGCGAAACTTTAGTGTTATGTGAGGGAAGTTTCTGTGCCAAATAGTTTTCAAAAATTTTCAAAATTCCGAGATCTATGCGGCTTTAAATTTTAAGGCTAGACATTTTTCAAGATGCAATATGTCCGAGAACGTTTGGCCGATTTTGTTCATTTTTTTCAGGGATAACATAGAATTTATAAATGTCAGTCGGTCAGCCGCACACCTACGATTTTAATTAAATATTTGCATTTCTTATTATTTTCTCCGTTGAATAAAAAAAAAGAAATTGATGGAGATTTTGAAACTTTTAAAGCAAAAAAGACACCCCTAATTTTTAACATTTAATACATTAGACTTCCTTATAATTTAACGCGTCGAATAAGGGGTTACATCTATCTGAAAGGACAAAAAATAGGTTTTTTGTGAAATTTTTAAAACTTTTATTATGCAAGATACAAAAAACTGTTCTGAGGTTTTATTATGTATATATTGAACTGTACAAATTTTTTTTTAATTAAACAAAATGGCGGCTCAGTAGCACGCAGAAGAGAGGCGTCTAGTTTTGAAGGTACTTCACGGCAAGCAGCGGAACTCGAGCAATTTTTATCCGATTTACATGATATATTAATTTAATACGATTTTCTAGTAAAGTACACACGATTATTATGATTAATCAATTTTTTTCATGTCCAAAAGTCCAAATGTCCAAATGAAAATCTTTCTTCAAACTTTCATAATTTAAAAAAAAATCAATATTTTTTAATAATCATAAGTACTTCACTAGCAAAACTAGTGTCGAAAATAATATTACATTACGTAACGCCGTGCGGTAGAGTGATTCTCGTTTCGTATGATGTTTTCACACGAGCGAAGCGAGTGGGAAATTCATACGAGACGAAAATCACTCTATTGCACGTAGTTGCGTACTTTATTTTTCAACACAACGTGCGCAATCCTAAATATTGCGTATGCTTTTTTTCGTAAGCGTGCGAAATATTGAGGATTGCGCACGGCGTGTTGAAAAAAATTTTTTTTCACTAGGTGGAGAATTAGAATTGTTCCGCTGCTTGCCGTGGAGCACCTTCAAAACTAGACACCTCTCTCCGGCGTGCTACTGAGCCACCATTTTGTTTAATAATTTTTTTTTTAATTTTCTGCACCGTTCAATATATACATAATAAAACCTTAAACAGTTTTTTTGTATCATGCATAATAAAAGTTTTAAAAATTCACACAAAAAACCTCCAAAAAACATCCAAAGACTCTCGACCAACTTCTGATATTCCTGAGAAATTTTACCCATTACCTATGTAAAATTAACATTCAACCTATGCGCACTATCTAAAAAGCCGCAAGTCCATGCAATGATGCTTTACAGAGACTTAAATTCTTTGAAATTCATCATGAATTCTGTGGAATTCATTTGGGATTCTTTGGAATTCTTCGGAAATCACCAAGAATTTTTCAGAATTCATCTTGAGTTCTTTGGAATTTACAATGAACTCTTCGGGATTTACCATGAATTCATTGGCATTCTTTGGATTTCACTATGAGTTCTTTGAAATTCTTTGGAATTCACTATTAATTTTTTGGAATACCAAAGAACTCTTAACGAATTCTAAAGAATTCAAGGTGAATTCCGAAGAATCCCTGGTGAATTCCAAATAATTCATTATGAATTCCCAAGAATTCATTAGGAATTACAAAGAATTAATTATGAATTCCAAGAAATTCCAAAGATTTTAAGGTGAATTCTGAAAAATCCCAAGGAATTCCTGGTTAATTTGAACTTGCGGCTTTTTAGATAGTGCTCATTTTCTTCAATGTATTTCAACTACTTTATGACGAAATACTTGTATTTAATGTACTTTGAAACTCTGAAACTAGTTTTAATTTCGATTTCTACTTAGTTTGCACTCTTTCTATTTTTTACCTACTCTTCGTAAAGTTAAATGTCCTTGCATTGGAGTTTGAAATATTTTTGTTGAGAGATTATTATTTTGATGCAGACTTTTACAATTACGAAGTTTTACGATCAACACTTTCCAGATGTTTATGCAGGTTGTTCTTCGTTTCATAGTAGCCACCGAGGGATTTTTATTTCCGTCGACGATAAATCTTTATTCTTTCTATTTTCTCTCCCCCTGCTTATTGTCAGTCTTACACCAAAACTGTTAAAGCGAATACCAGTTCCAAACGACGAAAGTTCATAGTATTTACGACCTATCGCACTGTGGCGAATTGACGGAGACTTTCGCGGGAAAGAAGTTTTACGGCGGGTTGTTTCTGTATAGCACCCTATGATAAACTAACGATCAAAAGTTCCTTCTTGACATACATTAATAGAAGTATCAAGATGTGCCGCAATTTACTCACAAATATAAATATATAATTCAATTATCCACGAGGGTCAGAAAAGTTAAAAGTTCCTGAGATATGACCACGAGAGTGCAACAAATTTTTTGTTAGTTATTTTTTTACAGAATCATTTTGAAATTTTTATTTCATAATATCTACTACAATTTAAGACAGAGATTTTTTGTGAATTTTAACGCATTCGCATTGTTTGTATTTAGTTATTCAAGATAAAAGGAAAACCTTGATATAAATTTTAACTCAGTCGTATGCATATCGTGATCTTAACATGAATTATTTGCCAGTTCATAAATAATTAATGCGCAAGCAAGTAGAATTTATTTACTAAATCAAATAAAATTAGGAATAAAATTTACAGTTTATACGAGGTCAGTCTTTAAATTGTTGTTGCAGCAAGCACCCAGGTGGAAATTTACAACTGGTTTGGTACCGCGCCAGTACCGCCGGGCGGATTTCGGTACTGGTATATTATCGGATGACAAACGGCTGGGTACTGGCATTAGTAAGAAATGTCAAACGGCTGGGAGTTGTCTGTCGGTACTGGGACGATACTAAGGCAGTACTGAACCAGTACCGTGCTAACACTTGGCGCGGTACTAATGATCAGTACTGGCATTGCTCCTCGCTTACAACTGGCGTGGTACTATGCCGTTCGTAAGATCCGACATAAGTCCGACTTTTCCGCCTGGGCATAATTGTAGTTGCAGTTTCGTGCCAGCATAACATTAAATTAAAATCAACCGTGTATATAATTTATCAACCTACTTATTTATATATATTTATACATAATGACTTGGTTTGAATTTTATTGATTATTATTGTTTTCGGGAAACTATAATTTCATGGCCGATTATTCACTTCGATCTTTACGCACAGTAAGGTGCATTATCCAGGTGGAAATTTACAACTGGCTTGGTACTGCGCCAGTACCGCCAGGCGGATGTCGGTACTGGCGTGGTGCTGGCATATTACCGGATGGCAAACAGCTGAGTACTGGCATTAGTACGAAATGTCACTCGGCT
>JBAGKK010000472.1:109803-134785 GCA_037177015.1 Euceroptres primus | reverse complement strand
GTTAAACGAAAATTGTGTTTTTAATTTATTTGAGGTTACGTTTGACAACTCCGATCGGCTTTAAAGGGGATTGGAATTTTGTTAGTTTTGCTATCTAATCGGGAATTCAAAACGAAGAACAGAAAAGGTATTCTTAGGGATTAAAGTTTTTGAATACTTTTTAATGCAAGCCTTCTTACCGGGCTAGTTCTGCGCTTTTTTTTTGCCCGGTTTTTTTGTCAAATAAGTTAGTTCCAAGGTCATATGGCAACATTGTCGTCGAGCTTAAACATGTTTATGCAGGACTTCGTAGGAGTATGCAAACAAAACATAGAAACGGACACGCGTCGCTTACGGAAATAGTTCATCACACTAAATTTGCGTATGTACTGAAAAATTGAAAGACGTCAAAGCTTTAGTTAAATATTTAAGTGACGATAGGAAAAAGTTTTCCTATGATTTTATCAACAAATATTCCGTAGTAGAAAAAAGCAAAAAACTTGTCCAAAATGAAACATCGAAAAATGTGAGAAAAAACGCAAAAAAAAATCTAAGAAAAAACGCCAAACAGGTGTGAAAAAGTCTAATAGAATATAAGTTTTCCTTTTAAAATTATGGAAATTATTGACAGCAAAAAAAATGTATTCAAAAGAATTGACAAGAATAGACATTCTGAATTCGTTTAAATGCCGTTATACGATCCGAGGATTAGAATTCAATAGAATTGGCACGAATTTAGATCGCACGCGACCAATTCGCTTAGTCGATACGAATTGAAAAGGATTAGGAGAATTCGGATCTAGTGAAAAGTAGCATATAAAAAAATTTATTCTAATAATAATTGGCTGCGATTTCCTTATATCCTCTGCAAAACGTATGTTATATTCAGTGAGCAGACGAGCATGACTTAAGTCGATCAAGTAGTGCATTGAAATAATCCGCACTCCGCGTCCAAAAATCTCTGACATTTGATTCAATAAAGCAGTATTTACAAGTAGTACGAAAATTCACATAAGAACATTAGATAAAATAATTTTGGTCACGATGTCTATAAATTTTTAGATTAGAAAAAAAAACCAAATACTTTTTGACGTCAAGCGGGAGAAATATAACCTTTAAACTGCATGATTTTGATTGCATCCAACTTTCCGTTTATCTCTATCGGAATATGCACGTTCACAAAATTGACGCTTATTTTGCACATTCTTTATCTGAATTATTTACACATTTGATATTATTTTTTTAGTGCGCGTGCTAGAATTATTCGTTAAAGTTCACAATCATGCAGATGACGCGGAAACAGCAATGAAGCAAGAAAAAGACAATTGAAGTTTATTTTGCTCAGCCGATTTCAAAAGAATTCAATCTTCCTTCGGATTGTATGTAAACGGCTCGGATTTATTCCATTTCTTATTTCGGAATTAAAAAGAATTCAAATTGTACTTGGTTAAGCAGAATTAAAGTGAAATAAACAGTCAGTCAGACGAATTCGAGCTCACGGATTCAAAAGAATGGACCGAGTTCGGCTCATGCTTAGAATTCTCACGAATAGATATTGAGAGTTTCAATTCCGCTAGCTGTCGAATTGCGAAGAATTGGCGTTGAGCATCAATTCGTGTTTGCTGCATAACGGGATTCAGAAGATTCTCTCTGAATTCTTTTCAATTGTTTTCAATAAATTTCTTTTTGCTGGGTTATGTAGGGATTAAGTGCATTGTATATTCGAGATTAAAAATTCATTCTTTTTTTCGCAGAAATTAATTCAAAATGGTTTATTCGTCACTTTTCATGAGTATTTAAACATATTTATAAACAAATAAATGTTATTAAAAATCAAGTTTTTACTTTTTTAGCACTTACGACTACTTTTTTCTCCTAAATTAAATGAAAATAGGTAAGTATTCATTATTTATAAGTAAAACAAAATATTATTTTTTAAGCAAATAATTTTAATACTGAGTCCCTTTTCTCATAATTATTCAATTGTTTTTAGAAGGAATGGAAGGTGCACAGTCATGCTGATTATTCTAAGAATTTGCTACACTCTGTTTGTGAGTAGAATGGTGAGTAGAATCGGTGCTAATTAGAAATAGTACATTTTGGAAAATATTTACATAATGTAACAAAGTTAAACACCTGTAAATAAAATAACTTTTCAACTTTTTATGACAAAAGGACTTCTTGAAAAACTTCCAAACCTCTACCCGGTAAGAAGGCTTGCATTAAAAAGTATTCAAACATTTTAATCTCTAAGAATACCTTTTCTGTCCTTTATTTTGAATCCCCGATTAGATAGTAAAACTAAGAACATTCCAATCCCCTTTAAAACCGATCGGAGTTGTCAAACGTAACCTCAAATAAATTAAAAGCACAATTTTCGTTTAACGCATCAGAAGGTGTTCCAAAAGCATGAAATTTGCAAAATATATTAGGATTGGACACATCAATATACTACTTTATTGTAAAATACTCAAAATACTCAAATTTTATTAATTACAAAAATATAAAATAATGATAAAAAAATTTGAAAAATATTTTTCACAACTGCTATGCATGTGGAAATCATTCCTGACATCGTAAAACGACGAATACTATGTTTTAAAAAGCTTTCTGCGTCACTACTATTCGAAAAACTGTAAATAAAAGTATTGAAATGTGCTGAATTAAAGGGGATTAAAATTTTTCTATTTAATGGTTGCTTTTTGGAATCCAAAAGTATTCAGAAAAATGGACAAAAAGTAGATCCAAAAGAATTCAATATTTTTCGCGTTACCATTGGATGCAAGAAATTTTCCAAAACTTTTTAATGAAAGCCTTCTTAGCAATTATTGTTTTAAGGCAATATTTTATTATACTTTTTTACTCCACTTCACAATAAAAAATAACCTATCTTTTTAAAAATCTCAAAATATTAGTGCTTAATGCTTAATAATCAACGCAATTAATTTTTGGTCTCTCTTAAAATAATTTAGAACTGAATGTAAAGAAATGTTATTAAGTTTAATTAAACTATCTAAATTGCTGGCGTTCAAAAATCAAAAATTTCAAATTTCAAGACAGGGGTATTATCCATGCCCCCCCCCCCCTCTCTCGACGGCCCTGGCTTTTGTACTAAACGATTACAGAAACCTTCGTAGATCTCACAATTATGATTTTATAAAAATGTTTGTATGAACTTTTTTACTCCAATTTTGCAGCTTGAACCCCTCTGATTAATTAAAATTTTTTACTTTTTTTTTTGAAAATCCAAATTTTGAATTTTTGAAAAAGCGCTTCCACGATTATTTTAAACTTTTGCTAAAAAAGCATGTATATTATGATAGAATCATATTCTGCGAAAAAATTTCTTGTAATATGTTTTTTCAGTTAAAATTGGTTAAGGCTCACCGTTTGGTGGGGAGGCGTTATTTTAAACATATAACCATTAAATAATCATTGTAAAATCGAGTATGGAAAGCCGAATGACTGATAGTGCTCAATGCTCACGGAGATATCTTTGGCGGCATCACATGCTTTCTCATAAAATATCTAATTCCGTTAATTTTCAATGAATCGATCTGAAAATTTCCAGAAATCTTCCTTGAATAGCGACAAACAAATCCCTCACTGGAAGTTTTTTCAACTATGAACTTCCCTCGATACTTTTTGTCGGTGAAACTAAAAAAAAACACGACCGGCCTCAATTTGCATTTAAATATTATTAAAAAATAGGCGAATTTCAGCTTTTTTAAATTGTTTTCAAGGCATCATTGGACTATGCTTCGTGTTTATACCAAGACTATATTTTTAAAAAATTAAATTTTTGATTTAAAAAATTTTCATAAACTCAGATGTGTGGACAATACTTTTACGCCTTTTCGAGCACTCAGCAGGTTATTCGATCCGGACGCACTCAATTTAGAAAAATTTGAAATATTTTTTTGAACAAATTGTATTAAATTAGTATTAAATTAGAAAATCACCATCTCGTTTGCTCGGAGGCATTATGTCGAGACCAATATTCTTGAGGAATCCAACTTTCGGCACAAAGTCTGTCGAATGAAGCAAAACATCCGGATGTTCTTTCGGAATCGGCAAAGCAGATTCTACCGCAGGCTCCATTTCCAAAGGTGGCTCAGGTGGATCGGGATTCAATCTGTACCTCTTCTCCACTTTGTAAAGTTCGATTTCTGAAATCAGAATGATGAATGAAATCAACAACAATTCTTGAACTCGAGATTAAACTGAAAAAGGTATCGTCTCAATTCCATGTTTTCCAGTTTAATGAACTCTCAAAAATAGTTTTAAATTAGATCTAGCAAGTTATAGAAATTACCATTTTTCTTGCTGAGAGTCGTGAGACCGAACATGGCAAGAAAGGAAAGCTTCTCTTCCGAATATTGGGGCTTGGCAGGCGGTCCTTTCGTGATCCAGAGATCAACTTCCTTGGCTTCGTCTTCCTCTGACTCCGAGTTGCAAGTAACTCCATTACTCTTCTCTCTTTTTCTCTTTCTCCTCTTCTCCGCCAAGTCTAGAGACGACCTCAATTCTTTAGGAGATTCAGGCACCAAGAAAGGTTTCTCGTTCTCATCTTCTTGCTTCACCAAAGCTTTACTAACGTCTGGCACGTTCAGCACTGCTGGCTCGTATTTCATCGAAATCTCCGTTAAATTATTGCACTTATCAGTGATGCAGAAGGCTGTCTTTAGTTCACTATTAGAAAAATTCAACAGCTTCTCTTGATACTTGGGTATCTGCAGCAGAACGTTTGAAACGTTTTGGCAGGTGCGCAACACCTCCTCGGATTTGATGCTCTGCATCAGATGTGCCGTATCTATGGGCTTTTGCACACTGTCGTTCAAACTAAACTTAAATGAAGGTTGAAACGGTAATGTGAACATGATCGAATTCTGATCATTGTGATTATTCAAATCGATTTCCTTCTTGCACTCTTTCTCGTGCAAAATTTCCTTCGATGGATCATAAAGTGTTTGTGGCACTGCAGCTTTCTCTGGCGTCAGATTCGAACCGTTTTGATTCTGATTTAGAATTTGATTCTGGTTTTGAATCTGACTTTGGTTCTGACTCTGAAGCCTGTTTTGATTCTCGTTTTCCTTCTCGACATTAAATTTTTCCTTCAACTTATCCAAGCTTTCTTTACTCTCCTTCTCCAGGTTGTTATTATTCTGGGAAGTCAAAACCTTAGAACCTGGAGGAACATGATTAAGATAGTAATTAGCAGAAGGAGCGACTTTTTCAGGGAGAGAGTTGCTGATTGGTAAAGATTCGTTCCTCTGCAAAGTACTCGATGTTTCTCGAGATTCACTCGTGTGATGCGTTTTTGTACTTAGACTGCCTCCATTATTTGCTTCACTATTCCCATTAGAATTTGGAGTAGGTAGATTTAATTTGGAGGATTGATGATGTTGGTGATGAACAGGAGGTGAGGAAAAATGTGGTGGTTTGTATAGGCTTGGCACGTGAGTAACAGGAATGTGGGGATGGTGAAAAGGTGGTGGATAGGGAACTGGTTGCATTGGTGGTTGCTGGTGGTTTAAATCGATTCGAGCTTTTGAACTCGAATCTTTGGTGGAGGTTTCAGTGGTTTGATTGGTAATTGAGGGCACAATGGAGACGCAGGGTTTCATCATGGAATCCTGGTGGTTTTGGTGGTTCGAAACAACCTGAGAGAGGTTGTTTAGTATAGACCTCTGATGCAGTTTTGTCGTGGAGCGAAAAGAGTCCTCGAAAGGCCTGACAAAGGCAGGTTGAGTAGTGGACGTTGTCGTCGTTATCGCTGACGCTGAAACTACAGTGCTTGCGGGTGTTGAAGTTGTTATCGCCGGTGATTCTTTGCTCCTTGCGTGACTTCCATGAGAGAGTGGCGGTGATTTGCCTGAGCCGGTTGTTTGATTACCTAAAAAAGAAAAAAGAAACATATTCAGTTAACTATTTTACTTTTGTTAATCTCTTTTAATTCGAAGGCTTGTGTGACAATAATTACCGGATGGAGAAACACCAGGAGTAGGTAAAGAGTGAGTGACGTGGGTGGTCATCATCCCGCTTCCCGACAAGGTATTGACAGTAGTTGTGCATCCAGAGGAATGGGTTCGATGTTGGGTATGTGATGGCAGGGGTTGTTGGTGGTACATGGAAGAACTGGCCGTAGAAGTCGTACTCAAAATTGTGGCTGTATGCTGACTAGAATGTATGGTACTTGATGGTACAGGGGGAAGGTGTAGAGAAGGGATAGAGATAATAGGAGGAAGAGTGATATTTAAGGATTGTGGACCGATAACGCCTGGTCCCAAAGAAGGGATAGATGATATCGAGGGAATAGGTGGACCAATGGGTGCTGAGCTTATAGTTGGTGGAGGTCCAAGGTTTAGGGTAGATAGATTCGAGCTCATGGGAGAAGGCATGGGAGCAGAACTAACAGAACAAATCGGAGCAGAACCCAAAGGTGGTGGACCAATTGGAGTTGCCGAGTTTGGAAATTGGGAGAGTCTAGAATGATAGAGGCTCGTTGAAGGATCCGACGATGAAGGTGAAGGATGAGGAAGCGAGGGTTGGTCTTCTTTCCTCTGATGGTGACTACTGCTGGTTGTGGTCCCTCCATTGGCATTGATATTGTTAGGGTTGTTATTATTGCAGTTGATCGTCGTTCGGTCCCTCTCCCGTTCTCGCTCCCTCTCGCTGTGCAACTGAGCCGCTATGGTCGGCTTCCTAGCTGGAACAAATCCCGAACACACTGCTTGGTAACGCTCCACTAATGTTATTCTTGATACCACTCAGAACGCGCAAAGAACATTCCAGGACCAAGTCTACCGTGGTGGGAAAATTTAGTTTTGGAAGTCTAAGTAAAAAAAAATGAAGATATATTATTTAGTTTTCATCAGAACATGACTGATGGTTTATATATGATTGAAGAAACCATTATACCTTTAGAAACCATTATACCATTGAAGAAACCATATCTCGCAAATAAAAATATGGAAGTCGAAGTTTAAAGGTTTACCTTCTATGGAAACATTTATATTAGTACTAGGAATCTGAAGATTGTTCTTAGAAATTTGATATTTTTATTGTTATGAGGATTTAAAACTTAAATTCGATATTTTTATTGTTATGTGGATTTTATTTATATGGATTGAAAACTTCTTACTTTCTCCTATAAAAATCTAAAGATTCTAAAGTTTACTTAAGCCATAAAATTTTTAATTATATAATAACAATAACAAAACACTAGGAATAACTTAATTTTGAATTAGAAACCTTCGCTTAGAATGTTCTTTTTGCGTTTGCATATAAGTAATAAATAAATTTTGATCGAATTGGGGGCATGAATTAAAGGGAGGAAAGAGGTGAATTTTAAACTCACTGAAATAATAATTTACAGGTTTAGCAATAGCAATATTTTCCATAGTTTAAAAATTTTATTTTTGGAGTAAACTAAAATATTGGAATTTCCATAAGAAAAAATTGTTTAAATTTGTCTAAAAAGCATATAAAAAACTTGTATTTGATGGACAATTAATAAAGTATGGGATAGAACATTTTCAATCTTACCTTTTAAAAGTTATGTAACCATTTTTACATTTTCATCACATATTTTACTGCAGCAATCCTTTTCTTATCATAAACAGTACTCGAGAAAAAACGAGGAATTTGTTTATGTAATATAATTAAGAAATTAAAGTTAAAAACTTCAATTTGTTTCAAGAGTAAAATTAGTGCAAAAATGAAAGTTTCTTATTCCTTATGGTTTATATCAAATATATTAAAAATTTAACAGAATGAAATAATATGGTAAATACTTTTCATAGTAAATTATTATTTAATGAGTTATAAATTTACCTCTTTCTCGTCTTAAAATTAATGCATTATATATTAGAGTCAGTAATGTTTTATGTCGGTACAATTTTAACTAAATAAACAGAGAACTCTGAACATTTTAAGATGGTGAAAAACATTTCCTAAAATACTTAAAATAATTTATTTAAAAAATTAAATATTTTGTTTTTACATTGTGATTAATAATTACAATTTGTTTCATTGATAAAATCAATTCTTCTGAATTTTCTTTTGAATATTTCTCACAATAAAAGATCTGATTACATGGAAGTAATGATTAAAATACATGGAAGTAATGATCCTAATTTTTTGATGATGTTTAACTTACCTCAATTATATCTAACAGTTCTACATTACTTCTAGCTTATTTCGATAAATAAATAACGATGCAATGAAGTATTGGGGATGATTTCCGTATAGTCAAATTCACAAAACTAAATTACATAAAGAAAAAAAAATACATAGAAATAAAGAATGAACCTCCGTAGCGATCGCAATCTCATTTGATTAACGGGCAATACCGAATCGACGCTAACGAGAAGAGCTCACGAGATTACCACGTCTTTGAAAGAATCTTCCCCAAAACTGTTTCAGAAAATGGTTCAAGGGTCAAAAATATCAAGTCCATCATAATTTTGATCACTTTTTTTTGCAATATTTATTTTTCAATGATATTCCAAATATACATGTTTACATAATAAATTATATAAAAGTGATATAATTTTGACAAAAGAACAGGCGTGACAAAGTTATGTACATCGGTTTATTCGGTCAGTGTACTAGGGGTAGTGTTCTTTCTTACAATCCAAGAACTTTACCTCGATGTATATTCGATAAAATGAACATTTCTAAAACAGTTGCGGGAACCAACTCAAGAGTGCAGTGCGCCTAATAAAAGAACATATTGGCGACTCAACCAAATATTAAATATCAAAAGGAATATTATTTAAATATTTGGGGATCTTTCAAACTTAGACTGCAAGCAAAGTTGAAACCATGACCGCATTTTAAAACTACTTTAAACACTTTTCATACATTATTCTACATATATACACAAAAAGTATATATGTTTCGAGGAATAAAAATTCATTAATAAGCTTCCAGAAGGAAATTATAAAAAAAAATTAACAAAATTTATTAGTCTCCTTGTTAAAAGAGGAAGAATCTTTAAAATAAAGCAAGTACGAAAATAGACACGAGCCCTTCTTTAGGTGTTGTGCACTCTTAGGTTTAAGTCATACAAAGTATTTAATTGTTAACTAACTAGGTATCGATCCTTCAGTGATTGTACATTGACAGGCTTATACATTCGATAGCTTCAGATCAATCATATACCCTAACCGAGGAGTCATGGTGTCATTTGCGAGACTGACCGAAGGCCGACTTACTTCTTTCGTTCTTTGTTTGCTTTCTTTTTTGGGTATCGAAGGTTACTGGAACTATGCATAAGTCAGGCTTTGGTCTGATAAGTGTAAACTGGGCGATCTGCTAAATCGAACCTTAGGAAAGTATTCTAATAATCCTAGTGGCACTATCATGGACAGTAGTCTGTTTGATCTTTCGATAGTTAGTTTCATGTGAGTCACGAGGATCGCTCTCATTTCTTTTGCCTTCTCCTAATCAGCAAACCTGGCTTGTAATATTTCACATCAATATTTCAGTTACTAATCGTAATCGAAATATTAGATCGAATATTGGATCGAAATACCAGATATGCTGAGTAACGTCAAGAGACTTTCTTCTAAGAACAATAGTAAAACGTACCTATCACAAGTTCTAGGGAAAGCTGGCAAAATAACAAATGTCGAGTGTCGCTGCCCCAATCCTCTAATGCTTATCTAAACGTTATTAAATCTAGCTTCGTAAGAAACGATGAACTATGACTATAACTTTCATTAATTATAGTTTAAGATTAGAAGCGTAGTAGGTTTTTTTTTTCTTTTTCAGTTTCTCTCACAGTCAGGTATTCTTATAATGACTTGTTGCACAGTTCGCCAGTTGAATGGCACATTTATGGATTGAAACTATCGGATCACACTGCAACTACCCGTTGAGAAAACGATCGCTTGGCATCGATTACGGATTCAAAGAAGATATAAAAAAAAAGTAAACAAAAAAAGAAAGTAAGCAAACGAGCCTGCAAAAAACGATCTTCGAGGTACTTTCTCTAACGCACTGCGTTTCTTTTGGCAGTTTCCGTGCTACTGACTCATCATCCAAACACCTCAAAGTTCTCCCTAAATGTAATTTTATCGAGCTTCGAAAATTCTTCGAACTAGAAGGCTCACAGTTTTTAAGGTGTTTTCAGGCTAGAAGAAGAACAGCGATTGCAAAGGTCTGGCATGGTAGGATCGTCGTTGTTTTTTTGAGGACGAGTGGAATAACGAATTTGAATTTTCTCTTCGTAATCCAGACTCGTCATCGCAGCAAACGACGTTTCGTGCCTCCGACGTCTTGCTGACTAAAAATGGCTAAAAATAAAAAGACAAGGTTTACCAGATCGCGGTAAAAAAGCGATTTAAACACGATTGTTAATTAATGAGAATTCTCAGAGATGATTTTTTCGAGATTCCCGGGTGTTGGTGATGGGCGATCTGGTAAACCTCGACTTGTGCGTGACGGTTTCGTTCAATGGAAGGCAGTGGGGGGTGGAGCGACTCGCTCACCTGCAGTATCAGCAGATGCTGGCGCAGGTGCTGCGACAGGGGCTGTGGGAGCTGAATTTCGAGCTACTCTTCTCCTCTCCTCCTCCTCTCGAAGTACAGCCTGCTCTCGTGCCTGCCTCAATCTGTGTTCCTCTTCCAGCTTCAGTCTGAAAGTTAAGACAAATTATTAGAAAAATTAGTTTTTACAAATGGGAATTTTAGTCTATTTTTGATTCGAAAATACTTACCGTTCGTGCATCACCGGGGACATCAGACTTAAGGAACCTGGTGGCATCATGTCTGGACTGTATCTCAACCCATAGAGAGGATACTGTGGCAGTCCAGGAAACAATGGCGGTCTTAGCATTCCACATCTTTCCAAATACAATTGTTCTTCTATCCTGGAAACAAAAAAAAAACCTCTGATTTAGTAATTAATCTTCATTTGAGGCTTTTGAATTTTCAGTCTAACTTTGGAATTTTTCATTGGGTAGCAAAATAAACTCTGTGACAGTTTTTCTGAATTTTTATAGCTTTATTTTTTGAAATAGAATATTATATGGCTAGTCTCGATTAAGTTCAACCCAAAAATGCTTGCACATTTAGTTTCTCTTTTGTACGTGTTTCCAGGATGCCCCACAGTGGTTCACGAATAGATTTTCGCGGAAGGATTAAGCTGCAGGTCGCAATTCTCAAACGATTCACTTTTTTTTTTAAAATTACTCAGTATAAAATTCCTAACAAAGGTAAGGTTGCCGATTTTGGATTTCTTCAATTTGAAAAATAATATATTAATAAAGATATCGGAAAAAATGGAAAAATCGAAGTACACTGGAAGCTCGATTTAAGGACGGTTTCAGGGGGTTGTCTCCATGGCCTTGGCCTAAATCGAGCAGTCTCTAAACGTAAACACGTCAGGGCCGTATGAACTAACACACACTCACCCATAAACTAATTTCTGGAAGGCCTATTCGGAGCGGCCTTTAACAGCGTTTTCAGTGTATTATATGTATTTTTATTGCATTGAAAACAATGCAAATGAACGTAAAATTGTTAAAAATTCATTCAAAAATACTAATTGATTAACTGGTTTTATAATTAAAATGATTACTATTAAAAATATGCATAAACAAATGCGCATGTTTAATTCTTTTTCAGAGTTAATTATTTTTTAAAAATGAAAATCAAACGGAGTTTAAAGCTTTATGATATCTAATCCGGAATCATCGTAAAAAATTAATATTTATAATTTTTATAAACCAATCACGTTAACAAACTTCAAGATCATCATTTTCGTTCGGAAAAACTTTACTATTATTAAAAATATAACATTATTTGTGATAATAACATTCCACAGGGATAATAATTTGTACATTTATTTATTAATTGTTATTGTTAGTAACAAAATACGTTAACAATAACCATTAATATACAGTCTTGTAAGAAAAAAAAAAAATTTTTGTCAACCACTTATTGCAATAGATATGCTGACATAAGTGCCAGGTACTCGAATATTGTAAAAAAATTATTCGCAATTGTTATAAATAAATATTCGTAAACAATAGGAATTGTGTGGAATTTTATAATCATAAATAATGTTAAATTATAATTAATAGTAAAGTTTTTCCAAACGAAAATGATGATCTTGAGGTTTGTTAACGAAATTTGTTTATAAAAATTATAAATATTAATTTTTTACAAAGATTCCAGATTAGATATCATAAGCCTTTAAACTCCGTTTGACTCTCATCTTTAAAAAATAATTAACTCTGAAAAAGAATTAAACATGCGCATTTGGTTATGAATATTTTTAATAATAATCATTTTAATTATAAAACCAATTATTTACATTCAATTAGTATTTTTGAATGAATTTTTGACAATTCTACTTTAATTTGTATTGTTTTCAATCCATTAAAAATATAATACTTCGATTTTGCCAATTTTTCCGAGATCTTTATTAATATAATATTTTTCAAATAAACAAAATAAAAAATCGGCAACCTTACGTTAGTTAGGACTTTTATGCTGAGTATTTAAAAAAAAAAATTGAATGGTTGAGAATTGCGACCTGCAGCTTAATCCTTCCGCAAAAATCCATTCCTGAACCACTGTGTGCCCTCCGGTTATTTTAAGGGCATTTGATACATAATGACATCACAAGTTACTGACCGATTTTTTATTTACGAACTTTAACATTTTAGTTTTAAAAACGTTTGTTTTTTACTTTAGTAGCAATGTGAAGAACATGTTATATGAAATTATTAAGTTTCCTAAGCTTCAAAGTAACGAAAAATAGGGTTTTATCTCTGAAATTGAAGAAATATAATTTTTAAAGATTAAAAATCTCATTTTTCTCGCAAACAAAGCAAAATATAAATAGTAGGTCATAGTTTAAAATTCGTGAAATCTACGAAATTGCACCCTTACCAGATGTACATCTTGTGAATTTTAACAAAAATTTAAAAAAATAAAAAATTTATAAAAGCGACTAAAATAGCATTTAGTTTAACAAACTTCAAAATTTTATTTTTAAAATCGTTTGTTTTTAGTTAAGAAACAATGGGCAAAACATGCTTCATGAGATTATTAAGGTTTCTTAGCTTCAAAGTGAGGAAAAATGGTTTTTATCTCCAAAATTGAAGAAATATCATTTTTAACGATTGAAAATCCATATCTGGGCATCGATGTTTGGTGCGTTTCAGTTTTTATTTTGAAGAAAAAAATTTTTCCAAAATATTTTTTTTCCAAAATAAAAATAGAAACGCACCAGACATCGATTCCTTTATATATTCCTTATTATTTCCTCAAATTTCAGCATTATATTTGCATTTCTCTCTTAATAAACCCGCTGAATATAAATAAAAAATCGGTCGGTAATTCGTAAGATCGTTATTTATCACATACTCTTAACGAACTTTAACATTTTATTTTTAATACCTTAAATATATTATTAGACATGAAGACTTTTGTAATGGCAAAGAGCAAAAATGTTTTTCACATTGTTACTGCCCTAAAAGCAAACGTTTTTAGAAATAAAATGTTGAAGTTCGTTAAAGTCAATTCTATTTTAGTCGCTTTAATCGATTTTCCCCTTTTTTTTGGAAAAATTTGTTAAAATACACAAGATAAACATCTGGTGAGGGTATAAATTTATAGATTTTAGGATGGAAAACAATTTTGAACTATGAACTATGAATTACTATTTTGCTTCGTTTTCGAGAAAAATGAGATTTTAAATCGTTAAAAACGATATTTCTTCAATTTTGAAGATAAAAACAAATTTTTCTTTACTTTGAAGCTTAGGAAACTTAATAATATCATATAACATGTTCTTCTCATTGCTACTAAAGTAAAAAAAAAAACGTTTTCAAAACTAAAATGGTGAAGTTAGGTAAACTAAATGCTGTTTAAGTCAATTTTTTATTTTTATTTTTTTTGGGAAAATTTCTTAAAATACACAAGATAAAAATCTGGTAAGGGTATAAATTTATAGATTTTAGGAAGGGAAACAATTTTGAATTATGAACTGCTATTCATATTTTGCGTCGTTTTCGAGAAAAATTCGATTTTTCATTGTTAAAAATGAAAAAATCTTTTTTCTCAAAAACGCGTAGTACGATTTGTTTCTTTCTTGGCTTAAAATAACCGGGGGCATCCCCGAAACACGTACAAAAGAGAAACTAGATGTGCAAGCATTTTTGGGTTGAATTTAATCGAGGCTAGGCGTGTATTCCGAATATTTCTGGATAAATTTGACGTCGAAAAATAGTTTCTGTGCATTAATTTGAAGACATAAGAATGGCAACTCGAAGATCATTTGAAATTGGCCCCCTCAAGTAACAGTTAAAATAACTTAATCTAGGGGCCACTTCATTTTCATGAGTTCATTTGATATCTACAACAGTAAATCAATTTTTGAAAATGGAAAACTAGAGTTGGAAAAAACCAGGGAATCAAACCTTACCTTTCGGATTTTTGAAGATTTAATGTTCTACAAAGAGATTTGCGATATGCAAAAGATTCGAGAGGTAATATGAAAATAAAATTTCGTTATTAAACCTTAATGATTAATTTTTGTTCTGAAAAGAACGAAAAAAGACCGGAATGATTTGGGTTTCAGTCTTATTTGTTCTTTTAAGAATAAGAATTAAACATTAAGGTTCTGTAATGAAATTTTCATTTCATATTAACTCTGGTGTCTTTTGAATTTCGCAATTTGAATTTCTGCAAATCTCTTTGCAGAACATTCAACCTTTCTTTAAGACCTATAAAATCCAATTTTTGTGAAAGAGACTGAAAGGTTAGGTTTGATTCCCCGGAAAAAACAGAACTAAAATTTTAAATAGCAGGTTTTTTTACCTATAAGCGTGCTGTAAGTGTGGTGGTGGGTAGAGACTATGATGGTAAGGACTGTAGGCTGAGGGGTCCAGGGCAAAAGGTGGAGGTGCATGAGCCGGATGATGTTCGGGCCGATATGGTTGAAAACCAGATCGGGCCAGTAATTCGGAAGCTGTGGCAGTCACATTGTGTTTGCTGGTTTCGGCAGGCCTGGCAGTTGTATATAAAGAGGGAATTTCTTCTGGTCTACGCTCATGCGTCGATCGCTCCTGAAACATAAAAACAATTGCATTGTTACGTTTCGAAAAACTTCCACTTACAAACTAAAAACAGAAACCAAATCTTTAAATTAAAAATAATTTTTCTTGCTTTCTCTGTGTATTGCAAGTTAAATATTGATTTTCATAATTGATAATTTTTATTAAATTACTTTAATAACCCAATACACGACAAGATTTCTCACACGCATTAATTTCCAGTCACGAACCTACATTTTATCCTCGTTAAAATTTCCAGCCTTCATCATAAATTTTTCGAGAGAAAGTCAAGGACCCAATTTATACATATTTCGAGTGAATAACGAGGTTTACACAACGTTACACCAAATTTAGCTTGTCAATTTGTTTTTTATGTAAATTTGCTCAAATGAGAGCAGTTATCTGGAATATTTATTATATTTGCTTGTAATGGGAAATTTTATTTTCGAATGTAATATTCGCTAACATAATTTAAACACAAATTGTTTCTGGGAAACTCGTTCATAAATATTCTGGTTTTTTTTTTCTTGGTGGTAATGAAGCATTGATGAACCAAACTGATAATATTCCCGGTCGGATGAGCTCAACATGGAAATTGGCAGGACGGACGTACCTCCGGACGATTTAAGGTGGATCACCTACTTACAAGCACAGAGAAAGCAGAGCCAAGGAGCCCGAGCTCTTTGATCTTCCGATTATCGCAACTGAACTATTTCCCCTTCTGCTTCGACGGGCTTCTTTTTCATTTTGAGAAGACTCGAGCCAGAGGATCCACCTCCTTTTCCGAATCAGCGATTTCCGATTCCCGCTTTATCGAACTTCTAGTTTTCAGAAGTCGACTCCCCTCGTCGTTTGATACTGATTAATTCTTAACTTTGAAGCAACCCCAACCTTTTATTTAGTTTTCTTCATAGCAAACTAAAACTTACAACTTTGATTTTGCTTTGATAAAGCTTAGAATTCCAAAGGGATTGAAAATTTGTATTTTGGTCATTTTTTTTAAATTATTGAAAGTAATTAGTATTAACCTTGGCAGGAGAAGGTCCTCGGACAAGAGGAGGTGGCGCTCGGTTTTTAGGACTAGCTCGTGGCTCCTCCTCCTGAGGCGCTGGTCCTGCCTGTTTAGCCAGATTTCTCAGGGCTGCTGCAAAACTTCTACTATTTTGTTGACCTCCTGGACCTGGTCCAGGAGTGTGACCCTGAGGTAAAACGCCGGAACTTGGTCTGTGAGACTTTCCAATCGAGGCTGGTTGAGCTTTGGTGCTGGCAGGTTGAAGACCTAAAACACAAAATAAGAACGATTGTTAAAAATTGTCGTAACAAAGCCAGTCAATAATAATTTTGATGTATTTTGTAAGTACATATAGTAAATAATAATTTTGTATATATTCGATCTACAAAAACTGGTACATTTTTTCGCAATAAAATTGGCAGATTTGATCAATTTATTAGCCAAGGTGATTCTATACTCTATAAACCGAAGGCGATATTCGAAGTCGATTGATCAAAGAATAGATTCTGTCGTCAATTTCGCTGATGTTGGAAGAAAGGAAAGATGGAAAGAGCCGGCAGAGGATGAAAGTGCGGGCCGGCATTCTTTTTACAGAAAACAGAAACGTCGGTATCCGGATTATATTGTCTCGGCTCCTTTCTCTGAGGATAAGACAGCGAGAGGAGAGGAATTCAGCACCACGGAAAATACTCTTAGGGGTGGAAGATCCCGCGAGTAGAAACGAGAAAATAAACAGAGAAAGGAGGTGGAAAAATGTCAGGTTCTACTACGATGATAACGGTGGTTTTGCGCCCTCCATTCAATTCCTCATCATGAGAGTGCAAACCTTCGCGACTGAGGATCTCTTTCTTTCTTTCTGCCTTGCTCAACGGTGCTCATCTCGTCTCTCAAAGTGCTCACCGGAACACAATTTCTTTTCATTTGTATTTCACCCTCACTCTCGTGCCCCTTGGTGGCATCCGAGAAACGACCCCTACCGTCGTTTCAATCGTCGACGAAAAAATAAGAGAGGAATCAGGAAAAGGATGAAAAAAAGGGAAAATTCAAGCTTAACTTGAAGAAAATCAAAGATCTGAGGGAAGACCACCAGAGAAGAGGAGCGGATATCTGACGCGCACAGCAAAGTTAATTATCGACTCTGGGCTAATTGGTATTCGCAGATGGGCTCCGCTGGCTACTGGGTACGTCGAGGAAAATATCAGATGAGATAATTGGACGATTAGCAGCTTGCTCGAGTCGCCATACTCACTACCACGTTCGGTGAGTAAATTAATTCTATTTGGGAATTATTATTAATCTGAAAAGATGGCAAATTGAAAAAAATCAGTTATCGCTCCTTCACATATATAAATTTAAATTGAAGATTATTTTCAATCAATCTATTTTTACGAAACGTTGGCAATTGATTTAATATCTAGAGTAAAGTATAAAGTAATAAAGATCTAATATCTAATAAATTTGGACCGAATACGACTTCGCAACTTAATAAATTGAACAAATTTCAACGGTCGAAAGAACATCGATTTTTTCCAATCTATTTTCAGTTTGAAAAAGTATTTGTTACAGAAAATTATACATACTTATGCTATCGGCAAAAATTATGAGACTACCTCTTTTTTATATAAATAAAATGACTTTCGAATAACTTAAAAAAATCCACCTGATAAAATTCCAACCAAGAACTCCGAAGAAAATTTTTTTTCTTTTATTAGAAATGAAGTAAGCCTGGCTCTAAAAATTTTCAAACGAAAATTAAGTTTTTACATCATGCCAAGAAGATAACACTATGTGACAACGATCAGGCACTTTTACCACGACATATATTTAAAAAACCATGAACATTGTTCTCTTCGAAATTTATTACATACAGTATACGTTATAGGCCTTGAAAAGCTAAAGAAAATGGTATGGTCGAAATTTCCCATACACCTCAAAAATCTCGTTTTTTTGCCAAAAAACCGTTTTTTGGAAGTGACTGTATATAATAATTCGTAACTCCGCCATTTTTCAATTGATTTTGATTTTTTTTGTTTGAAAGGGGAAAAACAGACCTTTTCAACCATGTATTGCATATTTTGTCCAAATAAAAAATGATTAATTTGCAGTCGAAAATATTCTGTATTTTTCCATTTTTTGCAAGTTTCTTCAACTTTGACAACGATTTAATAATATTGTTTGATTCCCAAGATTTTTTTCTTCTTTATAGTTTGAAGGTCCGTTCAATTCTGCGTCCAACGAGCTATTTTAAATTAAAATCGGTGGAAATTTCATTGACTCCAGCTAATTTTAAAATTTTCCGAATTATCGAGATGAATTCCCATACAAAACTGAAGTGAAATTTTCATTCGTTATTCGTTACAGAAATATGTATTTCCAATTGTGACAAAGTATAATCATGAAAACACGCAAAAAAAGTACAAGAAGAAATATTCCAAGTCTTTTACGACATCACTAATTAGATTTAAGATTCATGATGCACGGCAAGGAGTGTAATAGAATAATTTCAGAAATACGAAAAAAATTTCAAAACCACTTTTCAAAATCCAGTTTTTGCACTCACATTTGGATTTCTTTCCGGACAACCTTGGCCAACTCAGTGATGAGCAGGGTAAACGATTCCATCAAGAAATGGAAGCTATTGAAAAACTTTTCCAAGGAAAGAGCTCCATCAACATGCTATCTGACTACTGCTGGCAGGGTTGTGAAATGACGCGTCACTCGAGGTTTTCTACGTAAATTACTTAAATGAAGTAATTTACGTAGAAAACTGTAAAATAAAGTAGTACAGTCGAACCTCCACCATGTAATATTCCCCTCAACTGCTGCCACCTCCATTAGCCGTTAATAGTAGATCATAGTAGTTAACGCTTGCGCAGATGGTGTTCCGCGTGTAGACATAACCTATGCATAGTTTACACCCACACATGGATACATACGTGTGTGTGCAAATGCCTGCTGCGCAACTTCCAATTTCCCCTCCGAGCTATCTCCATCAAGTAATAACTCCCCCCCGAAATTATTACATGGTGGAGGTCCGACTGTAATAAACTAAGAACGTAAAATACCTGGTAAATTATTGTAAAAAATCATTCAATTTACCTCGGGTATTTTACTTACACAACCCTGACTGCTGGTCACTTAAACGCTAAACAGACGATAAATTGTACAAAAAGAAAAGATCGAGTGAACATTTTCGAGTTTTGAAAATTTTTTCGTATTTCTGAAATTACTGTATACAACCCTTTCCATGCGTCACGAATCTTGAATCTAGTTATAGAGATGTCGTGAAACACTTTTGGAATATTTCTCTTCTTGTACTTTTTTTTGCGTGTTTTCACGATTATACGTTGTCACAATTGGAACTAAATACTTCTGCAACGAACAACGATTGAAAATTTCACTTCAGTTTTCAGGGTGTCTAACGATCAGGCCATTTAAAATTCCCGGGTTTTTCCCGGTAATTTTTTTCCCCCATCAAGTTAAAAATGTCTTTTTGTGATTTTTGAAAGTGAACGTATACATAGAAATGGGAATTTTAACATAATATATAGGGGTGTGCAAAAAGCTCAAAAGCTCGGCACGAACCAAGCTCGACTTTTATCGGGCCGGGCTCGAGAATACTCGGCCCGTCGAGAACCGAAAATTTCGAGTACTCGACTGACTTCGAGAACCCAAAGCAGGTCGGGTTCTCGAAATTTCCGGGTATCCGATTGGTGTCGAGAACCCGAAACTGGTCGGGTTCTCGAAAATTTCGAGTACCCGATTGGTGTCGAGAACCCGAAACAAGTCGGGTTCTCGAAATTTTCGGGTATCCGATTGGCGTCGAGAACCCAAAACTGGTCGGGTTCTCGAAATTTCCGAGTACTCGAGTTGTGTCGGGTACTCGGATTATTTCGAGTTCTCGAAAATTTCTAATACATAAAATATTACCTTCTACTGATAATTAGAAGTTAAAATAAATTGTTTAAACTACTTATTATAATTTATAACAATATTCTCTTAGAATAATGATAGAAAGTTTCAGTTTTTTTCTAAAATTTTTAAATTATTGTCCACTTTTTAATCAGGGTGAAATAATAATTATTATAATTTTTTTAAAATTATTTAAACAATTTCTAATTGTTAACAACTACCTTCTCCCATAGTTATGCTAGATAGTTGCGGTTTTTGCTAAAATTTTTAACGTTTTGTTCACTTTTCAATTAGAGTAAGGTTTATTAAGGTAGTCTAACAAACAATTGTTGAAACAATTTATAATTGTTTACAACTATCTTTTCCTACAGATATGCTAGAAAGTTGCGATTATTTCTGATAATTTCCACTGCTTGTCCACTTTTCAATTTCAGTGAGGTACTAATTAAGGTTAGTTAACAAACAATTGTTTAAACAAATTATAATTGTTTACAACTCTTTTCCTACAGATATGCTAGAAAGTAGCGGTTTTTTCTGATAATTTTCACTGTTTTGTCCATTTTTCAATTACAGTGAGGTACTCATTAAGGTTATTTAACAAGAAATTATTTAAACAATTTTAAGTAGTGAAAATACCTGACATAACATAATTCTGATGAGTTTGTTAACCAATTTGCAGAAAAAACATTTTTCTACTTTGTTCCCCTCAAAAGTTACATTTGAAAACTAACAATTGTTTAAACAATTAACAATAAAGTGTTAGTGTTATTATTAATAAAGTGTTAAATCGTGTTTATCTTTGACATAAACAAATTAGTTCATATTAGATGGAGAACGTGTATATTTTTGAAATTTTTTCGAAAAACTATGTTTAAACAAATAGGATTTATTTAAACAATTATGAATAAGTGGCAAAAATACCAGATATTTCAGAATTCTGACGAGTTGGTTTACCAGTTTGCAAAAAACTACATTTTTCTGCATTATTCCAGTCAAAAGTTACATTTAAACAATAAAAATTGTTTAAACAATTGACAATAAAGTAAATCAATCGTTTTTATCTTTGATGTAATCCAATTGATTCGTACTTCATGTTACTGGATGAACGTGTAACTTTCTTATATTTTGCCAAAGAAAAATTTTTAAACAAATGGAAATTGTTTAAACAATTATAAGTGGTAAGAATACCAGACATATCATAATTCTGATGAGTTTGTTAACCAATTTGCAGAAAAACTACATTGTTCTGCCTTATTCGTCAAAAGTTAAATTTAAACAATAAAAACTGTTTAAACAATTAACAATAAAGTAAATCAATCATGTTTATCTTTGATTTAATCTGCTCGATATCACGAAATTTTCGGATAGCCAAACCTTTTCGAGAACTCAAAATTTTCGGATACCCAAACCTCTTCGAGAACCCGAAAGTTTCGGGTACCCGATTTTTCGAGCTTTTGAAAGTACTCGGCCCGACTCGAGCTCGGCCCAGCCCGAGACTGATTGAGCCCAGCCCGGCTCGACTCGAAGTGTTAAAAAAGCTCAACTCGCCCCGGTCGAGTATTGGACTTCGAGCTTTTTGCACACCACTAATAATATACATATTCAAAATTTATATCATAAAGAAAATAATTATTTATTTACACGTGCCAAACTTATCTTTAATCACAGACCGAAGTGATAAATATTAATCGAAAGTACATATTTTAAAACTTGCGTAACACGTAAAATAAATATTTTTTAAAATTATGTAGTCAGAATCTCAAGTAGTTGCTTAAATGCTTTTAAAATCTAAAGAATAAAAAAATAAAATATAAGTATAATCCCGATCTTAAATAAAATTCCCAGTTTTTTTTTTAATTCTCGGGTTTATCCGAGTTTTTTCCCGGTAAAATAAAATCCCCGTGTTTTTCCCGATTTCCCGGTTCGCTAGACACCCTGGTTTTGTATGGGAATTCATCTCGAAAATTTTAAAATTCGCTAGAGTCAGTGAAATTTCAACCGATTTTAATTAAAAATAGCTCGTTGGTCGCAGAATTGAATGGACTTTTAAATTATAAAGAGGAAAAAAATCTTTGGAATTAATCAACATTATTAAATCATTGTCAAAGTTGAAGAAACTTGCAAAAAATGGAAAAATACAGAATCTTTTCGACTGTAACTTCATAATTTTTTATTTGGACAAAATATGTAATACATGCTTGAAAAGGTCTGTTTTTCCCCTTTCAAACAAAAAAAAAAAATCAAAATCGATTGAAAAATAACGGAGTTACGAATTATTATACACAATCACTTCCAAAAAACGGTTTTTGAGGTGTATGGGAAATTTCGGCCATACCATTTTCTTTAGTTTTTCAAGGCCTACAACGTATACTATGTCTTGGTAAAAGTGCACTCAGTTTTTTCTTTAATTTTGAAACACAGTGTAATAAAATTTTATTTACATCAACCCAGAAATTTATTTCTTTTTTCTCGAGGAAAATTCCTGAAAACCAGTTTTCCAAGGGTTTCCACCAGTTTCCTTCACATTAAGAGACATGAATTTTATTGGAAAATACGTAAATGAGAATTAAAAAGCAGCTCGACTAGACGAGAGTAGATTTTCTAACGGGGACGGTTACGCAAAGAAGCGGATTTCAGCGGGAGTTGACTCTCCGTCGTGCGAAGGGAGGAAACCAGGGGGTGGATTCGAGGGTGGTGTTAAGCGGCTTACAGTCTGTTACCATGGTAACACCATACCACTAAGACACGAAGAGCCGAATCCCCCTGAATAGAGCTCCTGTGACCCTCTTCTCTCCCCTTAACCCTCCTCCTTTTCACCCCCATCGGCGACACTGAACTCGCTCGTCCACAGGATAGGATAGGGGATAGGCCATTGGGATTACGCCACTAACTCTGTTTTTACATCAAAGTGCTTTCGCATTCAAAATAATGAATTTAACCCATTTTCACGACTTCTTTTGGCTTCTTTTATTTTCGTTAATTTACATACCAAAGTGTCAGGAAATAAGCCCTTTAGGAATTTTTATTTGATTCAGCGGGTTGTAGATTTTTTAAACTGGAGTTTTTTTTTTGAGTTTTGAATTTGATACAATGAAGGAGGAAATACTGCAATAAGAATAATAATTTTTATCAGAGTAGAAAAAAACTGAATTGATGATGAATTGATGAATTAATGAATTGTAGGATTAGTGGGAAGCATTGAGAGAAATGAAGTTATTACGATTTACATTCATTGCTCTATTATGCGGCTTGTCAGGAATCAAATTGCGAGCAGACGGCATGTCGCTTCGCGATAAGAGCGTCAACTTGAGTGACGTTCTTGGCAGCATGAAGTACACTTATGTGCACGCCATTGGCCTCGATTCGGGCTCGAACAGGCTGACGAAAAGATCAAAACACCGATAGTAATGCTACAAAGAACTTGTAATCAATCTTTTGTTACACTCCTTTTAACTCTGAAACAAGCCTGCATAATTTTAGTGTAAAAACTTAAAAATTAATTTTTAAGTTTAATAATTAATTTTCGTAGAAAATGTTGATGTATGTAGTTGGCTTTATACAATCTCCCCACCGATTATTAATAATTAATATTTTTATTAATAATTAATATTTTTATTAATAATTAATTAAATAATGGCAGATGTGCGCCAGTATTTTGTACTTGCGCTCATGACATTTTTAAAAATTTAACTTTCACTACAAAATTAAGCAACTACTTTTAAAATCACATGGTACTATATCCTTTTATACGATGAAAAAAGAACTTCAAATCAAAAAATTACTAATAAGAAATTTAAAGCACAGAATGTCATTGAAACTCATCCTAACCTCAAAAATAAAGGTAACACTATATTTAAAACACAAAAAATTAGAGTAACTTAAAAAATGTTTTTATAAAAATTATTAATATCATATACTTTTTTTAGCTCCAACACTGACTATCGATTCATTTCATAAATATTGACTAATTCATCCAAAATATGGTTTAGCCCAGCCCCCTGCATCACTGAGTTGAAAACGTCCTGAATGTTGACCGTGGCGCTGCCTGTTCACGAGGCCGACCAGCTCCGAAACGTCTTTGTAAACCGTCTTTTTTGCATTGAATTTAAAGTTTCTTGGTTCAAAAACCGGTAATTAGCGTTTTTGTTAATAACGTGAGTGAAGCATAAGAGTTTAAGTGTCTGATTATGAAAAAAGTGAGATAAAAAATAAGGAAATGTGTGATTGTTGGATGTAAAACTGGCTACCTGACATGCTCGGAAAATGTGTACATTTTTTAGTTAATAAATAAAAAATAAAAAATATTTACCAAAATACGTTAAATAATTAATTTATAAATTTGATACTGTGACATTTTGATACGAATTTTTATCTTTTTCATTAGTGGTTGTGAATATCGAGGAAAGTTTATATAAATACGAGCTTAAAATTCTTTTAATTTTAATAGTATCGAATTAAAAATATCTTTCTTGTAATAATTAAAAAGTTGATACACAATTTAAAAACAAACCTTTTGGTAATATTTGATTTGTAAAAAACATTTTAAGAATTTTTAATTTTGAAACTAAAAATCTTTTTGAATTTCTGAAGCAGAGAGAAACTAATAAAGTAATCAAAAATTAATACACAATGCATAATTAAAAGAGACTAAAAAAATTAAAATATTCTAAAATAAATTAAAAGATTCTAAAAAATGTTGTTTTTAATTTTTCAGGATTTTTTTTAAATTTTAAGAAAAATTCAAATAATTGTAAAAGATAATTCGAAGGTTTAGAAATTTTGAAAATATTCCAAATAAATTAAGAATTTAAAAAGATTTTTAAAAATTTCAAACAAAATGTAGAATTTTAAAGATTTTAAAACAAAATATTAGAACCTGTTTAAGAATACAGAAAGATTTGAAGAGAATAACAAATTTTCTAAAGGTTCCTGGAAAAATTTTAGATGATTTTTTATTTTGAAAAATTAATTTTTAAATAAAATATAAAAGTATTTTAAACAAT
>JBAGKK010000469.1:331-18937 GCA_037177015.1 Euceroptres primus | reverse complement strand
AGTAGACGTTAAATTAAACTTATATTTAAAAAATATTTTTCACTCGCGAGAAAAATCAAACAGAAATAGTTCATACGACCCTGACTTGTTTACGTTTAGAGTCACTCGCTTTAATGCCAAGGCCATTGAGGCAACCCCCGAAGCAGGCATTAAATCGAGATTTCAGTGTATATGTAATTTGATAAAGGATTTCTATATAGCTTTGCATATAGAGTTTCAGAGAAGATTTTAATTCCATTTGGGTTGATATATGCAATTTTATAAAGGATTTCCAAGCGGAATTTCTATATCGAATTCTTTATGGAAAACTCGTTGGGCGTTCTATGAAAAATTTCTATAGGGAACGGAATTTAATTTAATATTCTTAATCGAATAGAATTCTATACTTGATTTCCATATGGAATTTCTTTACGGAATGTAATGTCGTTTGGGATTCTTGTTGAAGTGAAATTCTAAAGCTGATTTTACACTACAATATATGTAATTTCAAAAGGGATTTCGATATACGTAATTTAATCAAAGATTTCCACTTAAATGTACACATAGAATTTCAAAGGAGATTTTATGTGCAATCACATGTATTTTTAAATGGAATTCCATTTGGAATTCCTTATCAAATGAAATTCCATAGGGGATTTCCCTAAGTAATATCTATGTAGAATGTAATAGAATTACCTATAATCTTATGTAAAATATTTCCATATAGATTTCCATGGAATTGCAATCCACTATGGAAAGGAATTTTCATAAGTAATTTTTATGTGGCATGGAATAGAATTACGTAAAAAATTTCCATATGGACTTCTACGAAGAATTTCCACATTGGATTACTATGGAGTAGTTTCTCCAGGATTTTTCCCTTGGAATTCTATCCCGCTATGGGCACTATGGAAAGGAATTCCATAGCGAAATTCTATATTGATTGGAATAGAATTACGTAAAAGATTTGCATATGAAATTCTATATAGAATTTCCACTTTGAATTTCCATGGAGTGGTTTCCTCAGAATTTTTACCATGGAAAATTTCTGGAATTTCATCCCACTGTGGAATGGAATTCCATATTTAATTTCTACATGGAATGGAATAGAATTAAATAGAAAATTTCCACATCTAATTCTGTATAGAATTTTCGCATTGGATTTCCATGGAGTGGATTCCCTAGAATTTTTACTATGCAAAAATTCTGGAATATAATTCTACTATGGAATTTCTTTATATAATGGAATAGAATTATATAGAAATTTTCCACATGGAATTTTATATAGAATTTCAAAATTAGATTTTTTTGGAGATCCATTCCACTATGAAATGGAATTCCATAAGTAATTTCTATATAGAATAGAATTACATAGAAAATTTCCACATAGGATTCTATATAGGATTTCTACTTTGGATTTCCATGGAGTGGTTTTCCCAGAATTTTTTCCCATGCAGTTTTGTCTACGGAATTTTAAATGAGCCGGAAATTTCAGACTTCAGGAGATGAATCTCGAAGACTGTGTGTAGCAGGAAGTGCTAATTCTGCAAAAAAGGGGAATATGAGTTCAGCACCTTTGGGAGTTGCTGCTTATGGTTCTCTGGTCTTTCAACTTAAAGACGCTAATCTAGAGGCTAATGGAACTTGCGATTTCGTCTTCAGAGCATTGAGAGTCGTTAGTAAAACAATGGTAGTGACCATATGCCTCGCCTGTCTATCAACTATGCCCATTCTGATGCTCATCCTCGGTGAGTATTAACATTTAAAAAGATTTAATATTTTTAGTTAATTAAAAATAACAATTGCCCCAATAATTAATTGGTTTAATTTGGACTACTCCGTTTTTCCAAATACTGTATATTTTTCTTTCCTTACAATAATGTTCATAAACACTTTTTTTAAAAATTTGTATTAAAAAATATAAATAAGGAAAGAATCCCTACATTTTCAAAAAAAAAGCATAAGAAATATAACCATTTTCTTTTATTGTCTTTCATAACATAAGGAATATGACTTTTACGGAAGTATAAGAACATTTCGAAGGCTTTGAAGTTGAGTCTTCTATAAGATATATATTGAGTTTTTCACTGTATATACTGTGAAATATGATCTCATTTTTATCTCTCAAAAGAGATGATACTTTTATCGAAGTTAGGAGAGAAAAAAAGAAAGAATCCTTAGAACTTTATCTCGAAAATGATTTGCAGCACATTGTGCTTGCTTATATGAAACCTGTCGATTTCTTCCCCTCAAGGAGTCCAATTCATCAAAGACTGTCCGAGGGAGCCTCACATCCCAGTTTATATGGTCGTTGGAGGGATTTTGGGTGGCGTACGAATGTTCTGGACACTTTATTCCCAAATTCGTTCAAGGAGACCGGAAGTCCTGACAGTTCCTGGCGTCAGTTCTCACGTATCACCTACAAAACTGGCCTCCATTCTTCTCTCGTGCTTCCTCGCCGGTTGGTTCGCATTAGGTAAGATTATATCATTTATCTTCTTTCTCTTATAAAAATGAACCATTATATTTATTTATAATAAATATGCATTTTAACAAACCATAAATATATACAAAAATAATAAATAAATAAAATATTAAAAAATAAAAAACTTAAATATATGAAATTCTCAATATCTCTCACATGATTTAATAAATAAATTATAATAAGTTATTATTAGGATAATAATTTGACTTATATTATATTTTGAATATTAGGGTGTCGTCGGAAATCCCGATTCTTTGAGTTTCGAAAACCTTGAAGCAGAAATTTCTTTTTCATAATTTAAGTAATTCTGTATTTTTATCTGAAAGTTATTTTGTATTTTTTTTTAGATTTTTCAAAAATTATTTAGAGGTCACTTTCCTCAATTTTTATATTTGAAGCATGGCGGGCCATAAGGGATTAAGACACATTTTGCTGATTTTTCAGGAGGGTACCGGACAACTTTGCACGTGCCTAACTGTGCACGTCGCACAGTGGTTCAGGAACCATAAAAAGTTGGTTAAAAATCTAAATTTAATTAGATTTGCACCAGAATTGGTATTTAGGTATCATAAAGATCACTGATAACGAATTTTATACAAAAAATTCGAAATTCGAAATGGCGGATAAAAAATGGCGTCGAAAAGTTGGAAATTTTTTTTGAACTTCAACAAAAATCGTTAAAATTCTAAATTCTAAACGGTGGATTAAATGTAATCTAAAAATTTCAGAAAAATCTTACGTTGATTCAATACATTAAAAGATAGCGAGAAGTCATATTTTCAATGGGGGGGGGAAATGACATAGGAACATTAAAATATGAACAACTGGATTTTTTAATAAATGGCAATAATGTATTCTTTAAATGTTACATATAAATAAAATTTCTTTCAATTCTTCGGCTTCATTAGAACCACTTTCACTGTGATCTTTAGATTCATTATTTTGTTTATCCGGTAATATAAGGAGATTTTGGACTCGCTTTGATATATCTCTTATTCTTTTTTTTTTGGCCGAGAACTAGAGAGTTTTGGGCAGGAATCGAGAAGCAACCGCAAAAAAATGTCCTCGTTTATCTTTTCGCAAGAGAACTTCCTTGTAGACCGCTCTCTTTCCTTCTTTCTTCATACTCCGACACTTCTGCACAATTTTCTTCTAAAGAACATTTCACAAAATTTCCATGACCTTTTTTACGATAAAAATCAAAGATAAGTGCATTAGTTTTAAAATTTTCCATTTTTAACTTGTTAAAGTGGAATTGGGCAAAATATGAATGCAGGATTATGATTTTTCCGTGCTTCCTTAAAGAGAATTTTCTCAAGACTGTCGATAGTTGTGATTGTAAAACCAAAAGTAGAAGGTGAAATAAATTTTTTTAACAGAGGAAAGTGAGAGTAGGGTCAGGGAAAGATTTTTGGAAAAGATAGTCAATAAGAACACCCATTTTCTTCTTAATATTTACATCGTTATTGACGATATAGCTTATTCAAACTGAAGTAGTAAGCATAAAAAAAATTTCCTTAACATAAAAAAGGGTAGTGTACTTTAAAAATTACAATATCTTTGAAACTGTTATCTACCTGATGCAAGTAGCTTTGCTGCACTGTCCCGACTTTGGAGCCGCACGGTCTGTTTGGGGACTTCGCGAGGCATCTGTCCCAATGCAGTTGTAAACAGGTAACAGGTAGATTGGAACTTATCTTTAATAGTAATTTTCAAAAATCCGTATATTTTTTGTTGTAATAACTTTTCAGAATGATTTTGAAGCACCAGGACAACAAATATAAAAAAAAATATTTTAATGTTATGAATAATTGTAAACATTAATTAAAATAACATCACAAAATATTATTTCAATTCAGAATATGTTTTTCCAAATAAAAACATACTGAAAATTGTTGAAATTAATTTTAAAACTACAAATAATTCGTTCTAAAATGTATAAGTGCAATGATGCACATATATACCGTACATTATAATTTTTTATAAATTAACGTCCTACACTAATTCCCGTCATTTCCCGGCTCTGATTTTTGTGCAAAACTTTACTTACATATCTTCAGAATGTATCCATGATCTTACTTTTCGGGCAAGGTTTATCTTAGTTACATATTTGTTACAAAAAGTTTGTTTGGATCTTATTTTTAGCCATTGAGCTTAATTAAATAACATTATTAATGTTTATCAAAATCTTATTTTAAACGTCACATTAATTAAGATCACATAATATGCTGCAAATATAAATCATAGTTTATTGAAATTTTGTTATTACTTTTCACACAGCATCTCTCAAATTTAGTAATGGATAATACATAGAAATCGATTTTTGAATTTGCGTAGCCTTTAGGGCGTCAAAAATGTTTTAAATATTTTTAAATATACATTTCTTTTTTGCTTTCATGAAGTTTAGATATTGCCAAATACGAGTATATTAATCAATTGTTCTCCTTTAAATATTAAAGTTCAAATATCGACTTTTAACCAAATTTTTGTGCTTTGTGGACCACTGTGCGTCGATGGTCGGACGGACAACTGTGCTCGTCCAAGTCCACAGGAGCCCATCTGTGCACGTCAAAATTTCGACGTGCACAGTTGTCACTTGGACAACTGTGCTCGTCTAAATTTCTACGTGCACAGTTTTCACTTGGACATCTGTGCACGTCGAAATTTAGACGTGCACAGGCGGGCTCCTGTCGCCTTGGACGTCCATAGATGTCACTTTCCCAACTGTGCACGTGCACAATTGTCCAAGTGACAACTGTGCACGTGCACAGATGTCCAATTGATAACTGTGCACGTGCACAGATTTCCAAGTGACAGATTTCCACGTGTGCAGATTGCGTGTAAAATTGCTACGTGCAAAGTTGTCCCTGTCCCATTTCTAAACGATGTCGTTTAAAATTTTTAAACTGTGCCCTGATGTGAGTACTTTACTCATATATTTAGAAAAAATTAATTAATCACAGGATATGTAAAAAATGGTAAGGACTTAAAATGGTCAACTTTTTGGCAATGACCCATACACATATATTATTCTTATTTATTTTTTAAAAGACAACTGTGACTCTGACAAAACTCTAATTTCTAAAACCTTTCTGGTAAATTTTTTACTCTCAAAAATACGAGCTGCTTTTTTTTTGCGAATTTGTCCCTGGAATCGAAGAATTCTAGAATGTTCCATTCCATATGGGACAGTTTAGTTATTAAAATTCACTATATTATTTTTTACAATAATATTATTTTTATGTATTACACACTAAATTCAGAAGTATCATTTTTGATCCGAAGTTGGATCAAAACATTACAAACAATTGAAAATTACATTACTACTACATAAGCATATCTATCTAGTGGTTATATAGTTATCAATTGTTTTCATCATTCTGATATTTTTGGATTTACAATCAGTGTGTATATGAATATTTGAAATACAGTTACGTAAAAAAGTTCAGCCTTTAAATTTCGAATCACATTATTCCCCATGGACCCCACGGAATTTTATTGAAAATTGAAATACTGAATGTGTAGGTACGTAATAAATTTCTGAATTGCTGGATTTTATCAATAAATACCAAATTTATTAATTTTGTATGAATCAATAAGCCTATAAAGGCAAACCTGAAAAACTGTAGTTTTGTAATTGGTTATTTGAAATTCTTTGAATCGCTTTTCGATATTTACTATAATCAAATAATTATTAACGTTTATAGTAAATAAACCGGTAGAGAGGAAGCTATTGTTAAATAATGGATAAAATTTTCATGTTGGATAATAAAGTAAAGGGTACAAGGACCGGCACCCAGACAGTGACCGGTTCTTTTCGTAAATAAACGCAATGACTTAAATTTTGAGTTTTTCAAATAGATGCGAATTATCTTTCATTTGCATCGATGTAAATCTTTTACTAATCAGGCAACATCTAATTCCGGTCATTGGGTGGTTTACCCTACTTTCGATTGAATTTTTCATATTATTCGATTGAGTATACTTCCCCAGGAATAAAAAATTCTCCACAAAGGATAAGTATATAAATAATGAAATAAATAATAAATAAATAAAAAATAGATAAATAAAAATAAATAAGTAAAATAAAATTGTTTCAAATTCTGCATTATCTTCTAAAAATTAGGTTTGCTGTCGGCTGAAACCCTCAAAACTCAAAAAAAAAAAAAAAGAGAAAGGTTAAAATTTCTTTGTTATAATTTTTAAAAATAAATCCTTCGTCCCTAAATTAACTGAAAACAGGAACATGACAAGTTTCTCATATCTTTCTGAAGGGGAACCAAAATAGGTTCGAAATGCGTCGAGAATAAGTATTAAACATGAAATAAAACTGTCACGAAAGTAAATTAATTTCGTTCCTTGACTATCAACTGAAGGCTTGTTTGGGAAATGAAGTTCCGGAAAATTGGTAAGGTTATAAATTTGTAATTTTCGCGACCATTCAAAATTGAGTATGATGAAAAGCACTTGAGTTCTGTTGAGTAATTTTCCTCATAATTCATTTTCTCGTACGAGTAAATTAATTTTGACTTATACAGCAGTTATTTCATACTCTTTTATAAAAAAATTGCACCGCCCGGGAATCGAACCCGGGTCGCAAGAATGGGAATCTTGCATGATACCACTACACCAGCGGTGCTCGTGGCATGCGTGGAAGAAGAAGCCGCTGAAAGCTTTGCAAAATTACTCGAGTGACTGCCAGGCAAAATTGATCGAAGTGGTCGGGTTGGAAACGAGCATAACTTGCACTCGTTGCTCAATATATTCCCTATCAGCCTAGCTTAATTCAAACTTTTATGTATCAGAAAAAAATTATACATTCTTCTAAATGAATAATTATAAAAGCTTTTAGGCAAAAAAAATTTACCTATATTTTTAAATATAAGGTAGATGTCCCAATTCCTGATTACTTTGACCTTCAACATATTATATGTATTCGGAAAATCAGTTGAAATTGGCGTAATTTTTGTAATTCATAAATATTGAAAAACTTATTCTTTCTTAATTCTGATTAAAACAGAAGCTATTAAGATTACGTTAATATCACAACAAAATATTTAAAAGTGAATTGGAGAATTCAAAGGCTGCTGAGACGATTTCCTTAAGGGTAGTATCAAGGTAAGATGTCATCACTTATGACCAGTGTTGGGTAGTAACTTGTTACAAGTATCTAAGTTACTAAAAAATATAAGTTACTTGTATCTTTTGAAGTAACTTAGTTACTTTTTAAAAAAGTAACTGTCACGTAAATTAGTTACTATTTTCGCAGTAACTGTCACGTAACTTAGTTACTATATTTTCGCAGTAATTTATAACTTTAATTTCAGTTACCTTTGAGTTACTTTGTATTTATCGCATAATTTATTGAGCAATCCATTTCATTGTTATAATCAAATTAGGTGAACAATTTGCCAAAAACCGTATTATACGGTTTACATTTTTTTGGCTAAAACTATTTTAAATTATTCCGGAAGTGATTTTAAGTTATAAAATTTTTTAAAAATTAACAATAACTATTGTTATATTATAAACAATTTTTTGGGTAATATATTTAAATTTGTGTTTTTTTCAGATTAGGATTTTCCTTAACCTCTTGCATTCTTACAGACATTCTTGAAAATGATATGTGTTTAATTATGTGTTAAAGTGCAACAATTATAATTTTTATAAACAAACGAAAAATTTTGGCATTTTAGGCGTAGAAAAAAATTGTTTTTTATTCTGTAATTTCTTTATAATGTTTTGGAAGTGGCAGTTAGTCATAAAATTTAATTCAATTACGCAATTTCCCATTTGTTTACAAAAATTATAATTTTTATATTTTAACGAATACAATTACATATTTTAATAAAGTTTTAATAATATCTGTAGCAATTAAAGTAGTTACGGAAAATTTGAATCTGAAAAAACGCAAATTGCAGTATATTACCAAAAAAATTGTTTATAAAAATAGCTATTGTTAATTTTTCTTAAGTTCTGTGACTAGCGACCACTCACAATGCACCACAAAACAGTTGTAGCATAAAAAAACAATTTTTGCTACGCGAAAATGCAAAAATTACCAATTTTTAAATCGTATTCGTTTGTCAAAATTATAAATGCTCTATTTTAACAAATATAATTAAATAAATATCATTTTTAAGAATCTTTGTAGCAATTCAAGAGATTAAGGTAAATCCGAGTCTAAAAAAAATGCAAAATTTAAATATAGAGCCTGAAAAATTGTTTATAACAATGGTTATTGTTAATTTCTTAAAGGTTTTCGAACTAAGAAATCACTCCCACAATAATTTAAAACAGTTTCAGTAATAAAGAAATGTTATACCTTACATTAAGAATTTTGACAAAGTGTTCACTTAATTTTTTTATTACAATTAAATGAATTACTAACAAATTATATGTATCTTTTTAATTTACCTGAGTTGATTTAAGGCGATTTACAATATAGCTACGTCGTTTTTGAAGAATAAAAAAATATTTTCTGAATAGCGACACTTTTTCCATATTTTGCTTAAAAATATAATGCATAAAAAAGGAAATTTAAAAAACTATGAATACTGTTCTCTTCGAAAATTACTCTTTAATTTGTAATTTGTAATTTATTAATTTTTTTCAAATTAATATATTGCTGTTCACTTGCCACAACATTTCGCCTACTTTTGATTTTAATTAATGTTCATCTGTTTAACATTTTTTTTAAACTGAAGGGGGGGGGGAATTTAAAGTAGCTTTAAAAGGAACTTTAGTTACTTCCTCTAGTAATTGTAACCGTAACGAGTTACTTTTTTAAAATAGGAACTGTAACTGTAACTAGTTACTTTTTATTGTAAAGTAACGTAACTGTAACTAGTTACTTTAAAAAAAAGTAACATACCCGACACTGCTTATGAACTCACTTACTTGTGACCTTTTTGGGTATAAAGTCATCATACTAAAGGGAATAATGTTTGCATCTCTTATAAAAGGCTTAAATTTTGAAAGAACTTAGTTACAACATTGTTTAGGTCATTTTCGTAAAAAATATTGATGATCAGGAATTGATACAGTCCATATAAGTATGTGTACCAATTCCTGATCAGACTCAATAAAAACTATAATTATAAGAATATTATGTTTTTCGGATATCATTTGGCAATAATGCATTTTTTTTAAAGTTTCTACCAAATGAAATTATTAATTTCGTTATATATTTATTCCATTTATTTTTAAACTGAATTAATCAGGAATTGGAACATCTCCTTTGATTAGGAATTGAGGCATTCGCAAATTTGCAAACAAATTCTTCCACTTAATAAATTATTTAACATTTTTGAGTTTGTACATGCAAATTTTAAAGAAAAATAATTAAAGGATTCGAAGAAATCAAATTCTTTAGTCTTAAACTTTATAGCAAATTTAAATATTAAGGGTGTTTTTTGGTATCACTACAGAAATATAAAATCCAGGAGAGGCACCTAGACCATTTTTCATATGTTCTTTCTCTCATAGGAATGCTATCTATCAATGGCAAAATTTTACTAATAATTCTTGTAATAATTTTATGCACATTTTTCCAAGGGATTCAACTACTTATTTTCTAAAAATCTACCTCAATCGTAATATTCTTTTAATATTGGTTTGAAATAAATTGATGGCAGTCCACATTTCACATTCATTAGGAGCAATGAAATTTGTTCACACCATTGAAATTAGCGATGTGGGCGAGGGTGAAAAATGTATGAAATTTATCAATATCGGCATCCTTTATACGATATATGCGACGTATGTGAACCCGTCGCATGGGGAAGATCAAGAAAGCAGCAGGCTATGGTGATTTATGGAAGCAACACCTGATGGCGTTTTGTTCACTTTGCGATAGTTGCTCGTCGTTGGCAGGCAGTTCCGCCCTTTTTTGCTTCTCGCCCCATTAGTAATGCCTCGGTCATTACGAGCCACCCGGTCGATTTCCCGTGGCTAATAAATTCCGATAAAATTTCTCTGCTTTACAGGCCGAAGCCACTCTCGCAGCATCTCAACGCGGTCCACGATGCGAGATACGCGTCTTGCTGAGTTAACGCAGGACGCAAATGAATGTGAATAAAATTCAATACCCGGCAGACTCCACACTCGAACAAAAATGAATTTTCAACATATCATGCTTTCTGACATTTGACAAGCAGCAGACATTTATTCTCAATTTTTAAATGTATCAACATTCCTCAATCAGGTTCAATTTCTTCTTGTACAAATTCTAACATTGCTCAAAATCCATTTTTTTTTAAATTCAAGGAAAAGTCTTTTATTGGTAGACAGAAAATTTAAGTTTCGAAACATATTATGTTCTTTTGTTATATTAGTTAAACAAGGATCAAATTCGTTTTTAGAATGCTCTTCCATTGAAATATTGAAATTAAACTTAATTCTTCCTTTTATGCATTAAGTCATTAGAATACTGCAAATAAACGACAGATGCTGCGAACGATAAAAAATAACGATAAAAACTAACGTTAAAGGAGAGTTGTAAAATCGGATCCTCCTTTTATTACCTCTTTTTTACTACAAGGAAACGACCAAAAAAAACTTATGTGTATGAAACCATCAGTTTTCCTTGAGATGTATTCTTTTAATGTTAATTGTCTACAAAATAACACATGTTTTCTCAAAATTGGGCAAAAGCTACTAAAATTCGGCACTAAATAAACCCTAGTTGAAGTTATTATGTCAATTCCGTAAGAAAATATTTTAGAAATATAATATTTTTCAAAATTTTTGAATTGGGAAATCACTTTTCTTTAGCCTTATTTAATGTAGAGTTTGATATCTTTCATTCTAGTTAGAGGAAAAATTTTTAGCTTGTTGATTACCAAAATTAGGAAAACTTATGCTTCTTACGAAAAACAGATGGTCTCATAATAAGTATCGATAGCGTAGAAAGCATTTTAAACTCTATCGATCTCCTTGGCAATTAAAATAAAATAAAATTTGCTTTATCTATATTTATACCACGAATGAGTCGCATCGTATCTTGCATCTTTGCTGTCAGATTATCGTCTACTAGAATTCCGTAAATTTCTCTTTTTTCTTCCATCTCTGATAAACCTTACTTTATAGTTTCTTTAAGAAATCTCGAATTTCCCGAAATGTTTTACAAATTCTAGAATTCTCGCAATGTTTTTAAAAATGCTTTTCTAATTAATATAATTTTATATTTCTACTCTACAACTTTCATTAATTTATAAATTCGTCTTTTTACTTGTTTTTAAGTCACTCTGAGTTACATTTTTTGTAAAAGATATTGAAAATTTTTTTAACAATAATGTATACTGACAATATAGGTTCATTCAGATATTTTATCATTTTATTCAATACACTCGAGCTTGAATTAAAACTTGGTGAAAAGGGATCTTGGCAATCGTGGAGCTTTGCGATTCAGTGAGGTTGTAAATTTGATAGGAAAACGTTCGCGTCAGTGGAATATAGGTCACCAAAAATATAACGATTCTCGATGGAGTTACGCGGTAATCGAATTGCACTTCTACCGATGGGATAAGAATGATCCGCGTACATAATTGGTATTGGTTACTTCTGCAGTTCTATACTAGATTTATTTATCCAAAACCCATTATCCGAATTGTATAACAGTGAATCGAAAAAAATGAATCTACTTGTCAATGAAAGGCGTCCAATTACTATCCGGAATTTTATTTTTCAGAACTTTGTATACCTTCAATTACTATAAAACAATCAATTTTATAACAACAAAAATTACCTCACGCTTGGAAAATTCGAGGGAAAATATGTTTTGAAATCTGAGTATTTAAAAACCTTAATTGAAAATTCAAAATTCTGCAAAAGAAAAAGGCAAAGTAATTGTGAATAAAACTAAATATTCAAGTTTGACAAAGGTAAACATCAAGTTTTAAAAAAATACAATTTTATAATTTTCCAATCAATGAAATCTGTAATGGGCGAAATAAGTCAGAAATGTTAATAATGTATACGACGAATACACGAATACCCGCATTGGTATTCGAACAAAAGACAGCATGCTTACTTAGCGTTAATAGTGGAAAATAATCCCAATACCTTGCCATCTGAGCTACGCTGCTTCCTTCAAACGAATACTAACATATATATATAATGAACTAATATTAAGGTACCGAAAAATAAATATAATAAAATTGAGAATTGGCTATTTTAGAAATTACACTGTGAAAAAATTCCGATTCAATTTTTTAATTCTATTTTCTATTTTACCATTGAAAATGGTAAAGGGGTTAATTTCTATTTTACAATAAAATCCGTCATAAGCTATTAATGCCTAGTTAAATTTCGAATCAGATTCAGAGATACAAATTGTCAACTTGTCAAGCAGATTTTCCTAATAATTTCCAATAGCCACAAACGAAGCAGAGTTTTCGTTGATCTAATAAAACCCTATTACCCTAATTTCCCACCTCGCATCAAATCACTCCAGCTAACGCCGAGTTTACAGCCGCTTAGAAATCAAAAGGGAAATTAGTAGCTTTAAGCATTAGGCACCATGAATCCGGTGTTGCCATAAACTGCTCGAGATCAAGAGATGAAACACGCGACTCGGCGTCATAAGCTTCCAAGCTCTACATTGCCTCATGTTACCAATTAACACGGTAACATAAATCCACTAGGTTACGACGAGAAGCCACCAACCATAATGATGATTAGAATATTGATGCTGATGTCACTATATAATACACATCACTATCAATAGTAGGATTGTAAATTTGGATAGTGAGTCTTCCGAGCAAACTTAGGTTTCGCTTGCAGGGTCAGAGGGATTTCCGTAATTAGTAATGCCGTGGTTGTAATGAAGCCTCTATTATGGCGTTCACCTTCGGTTAATTAGGTTGCACTTTGATTTATTGCGATCCACGATATCTACCAGCAACCGAGTGCATCAGATCCCTTGCCTCTAGCACTTGTGCCACCTCCCCCCTCAGCCCCCTTACCATCATTCACGAACGAGATGTTGGGTATAACCCATCATCCCCATGGGTGCTACGGAACAAACAAAAAGCCCATTCAGAGAGCCCTCTCATGATCCCTCTATGCTTCGATCTCCCGATTCTCGATCCTTGGATCCCTTTGGATCCGCCTCGTCCTTTTACAGGATGATAGCCAGAACTGATACTGGCATCCGGTACTCAAGAGAACATTATGGACATCCTGGTTTGATTCGAAACTTGAACTAGTTGGACGCGAATTTTTGTTTGTATAATGTGTGCATAATGTATGTGTGTGGGATGATTACACTGAGAGACTTTTCGTTAGAGTATTTGATAAAAGCGAACTAAAATTTAGTAAATCATTGTTTCAAAATAGGGAAAAGAGGACACTTATATCAAAAATTAATATAATGCTTTTCGATCAGAAAAGTTCATAATTTCGTTTGAATAAATGAAATAGATATTACATTAACTAGTATAAAATCTACGAGAAATTGGCATTCATTATATCAAAATTGAAAAGCGAATTAAGAATGATGTTATTACAATGAATTCGAAAAATTGAAAAAAACTTTCCAAGTAGTCGTAGACTAATATGAGATCTAAAATATGAGAATCTGAAAATCACTATATGAAACATGCCTCAATTCACCAAAAAGTTTTACCTTCGTAAGTGGAGAAATAGATTCACGTATAACAGACATGTGATACATAAGCAGACATCGCATCTATGTTTCGGCCCAAGTTGCGCCCTCTTCAGTGTCAAATAGTAATAATCATGCAATTAGGAATCACTAACTAATAACTTAATCTAATAATAAAAACATGCGACGACTTATTCAGTCAGGCTTTTATGGCAGCGGTTGCTCAGGTAGTCGAAGAGATCTTCACAACGTTCGGCCGTCCGCGTGCGTATGATTACTATTTGGCACTGAAAAGGGCCCCTACTTGGGCCGAAACGTTTGCCGATCCTGAAAGTTCATTTTACAACTAAGTAGATCTTAAGGAATAGACCCCATAGCCCATGAAATATTATCAACGATTTCATATAGAGGATGAATGAAAAATACGACATGTCTTCCAACATGTCACAACTTAATTACATCTATGTACAATTCACAACAACGCATCACGTATTCAATCTTAGTCTTAATTTCTATTTTAACTTATACAACTAAACACTCGACGCACGTAACGCAGAAATAAATGGTTCAGTATATTTGAATTTCGCTTTTATACATGTACATGTGTTTGTGAGAGAAAAACGAAGTCCCAAGCGATTTCTATTAAAGCAAAGATGAACCACACGAGAGCACCCGCTCAATTTAAATATCCCCGATATTTTATTATTATACTGAAAAATGAAGGATTGAACTATTTTTCAAAGAGTTGTCTTTTACTATATTGGACACGCGGAAGACGAATCTGACTTCAAAAAATGTCTATCATGTCAAATTTTCGAAAAAAGTGGGAGTTGAAAATCCTAATAATCATATTTGTAGCTACTTTTAAAAGTTTTAGCGCAATAACCCAACATGCAACAAAGTTACATACATTGATAATGGTTCATTAATTTTATTCAAGTAAATTAAAAATTAACAAATTTCAAGACATAAAGTTTAAAATTTGTATTATAAGTAGAATAAAAACAGCTAAAATTTCGTATTTTATCACTATTTTTCGAAAATGCGATTTTATATTTGTAAAAAACAAAGAAATTTTTAAAATTAAGGTTCAATATTTTCGAAATATTTTTAAAAAACTATAAAGTAAATGTGGGAGTTATCGGAAGTTTAAAGAGGATTCCGGATTTCAAATGCATCAAAAACTATATTAATTATAATTAAAATTAACAAAATGAGTTTTGTTTAATAAAGTATATATTTAAAAATGTAACTAAGCTGTTAACTACGTATTAAATCATTAGTGTGAAAATTGCAAAAACTTTAAAGTTATAAAAACGAGAATGCTGAGGTTATCGGCAGGTCCGAAATCTGATTATTGGAGTAACCTGCACTTTTGTATATCAGTGGTTATCATTAGTACTCGAGCACAGATATAAAAAATTGCCTTTATTAATTTTAAAAGTAATTTACTTAAAAGATGCCACGCATCGCATGATTTTAGCATCTTCATATTCACAATACCAATTTCTCGTATAAACTTTTCAAGTTATGGTATTCACTGTTCTTCTTTCTAAAATTACTTTTTGGCAACTTAGTTATTAAAGACTATTATGCCAATATTAAAATTCGATTCTGTAGTATGGATAAATGTACCAAAACCTCGTTTTTCCCTATTTTCACACAAAAATATATTAAAAACTAATTTATCTTTATCAATTACTTAAATGAACAGTCTCTCAGTGAATATCGCCTTCAGTTAACCTAGGATTTATGAAGTAGAAAGGAAAAACTTTACATGGAGAAGATTTATTTGATTCAACAAAAAATGGGTCAAACAAAAAATTTGAAGATGAGACTGCTCTGCAAAAAGTAATATTTTATAGTAGGTAATTTTAAATAATCAGAAAACGGACCAAGAATTTTAATCAAGTTTGTCATAAGATTTTGGCAATGATTATACATTACCAGACGAAGTTTTGTTTATTTACTATTAAAAACACTGGTCTACAAAAAAAAAATTTCTGGATGCTGCAGGATAAACTGTAACTTTTCTAGGGTAATTTGGACCCATTGAATCCAAAAATGACTATCATTTTGCTCAATCAGCTCTTGTTTACGAGATATCGCAAAAAGAACCGTTTTTCGCGATATGCAAAAATTTACGTATTGCATATAAACTTGCATTTTTATTTTTTCTCAAAAACACCAACCATCGATCATTTATATAATAGCTATAGGTCCCAATGAAACAGAAAAACTACATATTGTACACATTTATGATGATAATTTTTTCAAAAATCATGTTTTTAATGAAAAAAATGGGATTTTTAGCCTAAATTCGTAAATTTAAAAAATTCAAAGTGATGTTACAGGAGCAATTAAAGTCCTATTTCAATGAAATTTACTGTACTTTGTAGCCACATATATCTACTTTAACGGGTCAAAATTTCAACTGAATCGAATAAAAACACAGGCACACCAAAAACGTCAAAATCTGCATTGATTGGAATTTTCTGCTTACCAGTTTTTTTTTATTCGAGTTTGAATTTTTAGTTTAGGTGAAATTATCCCAAGTGGACCAACACAAATCGAAAGTCGTTTTTTTCGCTGTCAAATGAATTTTTTAATAGCCCTTATGTTCGAAAATATTTCCCCAGGTTTCGGTTGCAAACAAAATTTTTTTGCAAGTTATTAAAAATGAAAATTTAATGATTTTGATGATTTTTACGTTGAAATTTTTGTTTAAAAACGTACATTCCAGAAATCTTTCTTCCGAATATAAAAAAATTAAATCTGTTTTAAAAAATATCAATTGTTTATAAACAAATTGAACTTTTTTTCTTTCAAAAGAAAAATTTTTTTCACGTTATTCTAAATTTTTCTGGAGAGAAATGCGAAAAGAAAGGCTAAGTAGTTTCTATTATAATAGAAACTACTTAGTATTTCTTTTCGCATTTCTCCAGAAATGAATGTAGTCGAAGGATACCGAAGTGTTAAAGGTTTGATTTTGACTTTTCGTGAGTTATCAGTTTTAGTTAGTAAATATAGAGTTAGTACCTAAACGTTTAATAATAATAGTTAAAAGTGTAGAATAAAAATAATATATATAAAAATAATAATGTTTATAGTGAAAAATAAGGAATTAAAAAAATTATGGTCTTTCCCATAATTGTTTTGATTAGCTAGAGGTTAATTCTGTGTATTTCTTTTCATTTCTAAGTTTGGGTTAGATGTCTTATAGATTACATGTACTGACAACCTCATGTATTTTTCATCGACTGAAAATGTCACAAAATTTAAATGAAGTGTAGTTCAATGACAAAATGATAGTTTCGGACAGTTTGTTCTCATAAAACTAAATTAACTTAAAAGTATATACGTCATAATTTATAATTTTTGATTAATAAGTCTTATTTTATTCATATCTTTTATATTATAAGCGATTACCTATTTTTGGAAAACATGGAAAAATTCGTATTACTTCAACGTCTCATAAAATTGCTCAAAACTGCTAAGTAATGAATTCATTAACTTTCTTTTGTTTAGATTTATAGTTAACTGAATATATAAGCTTCACAAAAGTGCAAAAAACTATAGCTATTTATTTAAATTCCAATATTTATACGCCTTACAAATTTACACTACCTACTGTAGAGCGGTCTCCCCTACTTGAATTCAGCTTATTGTGAATTCAGTTTGTATTCACCTTGAATATAGCTTGAATTTATCTTCAATTCAAATTACACTCACTTAAATTCAGTTGAATTTTCTTGAATTCAGTTGAATTCTCTTGTATTCAGATTGAATTGTTACGGATGTTCACTCCGTAAGACAAACTCAAAATTAACCAATTTTTATGTTGAATTATAAAATCAACAAAAGAGACCTTATTGTTATTGCAACGAATTTTAGATGACAAACTGAAGCGTATTAACGAAAAAAAGGGTTCAAGTCATAATTGTTTATTGAAAAATAGTTATTTGGGTATTTGTATTTTTTCCTTCCCTTTAGACAAGTCATAATTTTCATTCAATTTCAAGTATCAATAACCCGTTTCGCTTTTCACAATTCTTTTTCGTACGATTTTATTAGAATTTGTTATTTGGCATATTGTTTAATTTGCGAGATGAAAATCCGTATAATTTTTATGCTACCGCCAGTAATTATCGGTACGGCTGTTTTTCCAACAGTAGTGAAAGTGCTTTAATTTTTCTAATATAAAATTAAAAATTTTGTCTCATAATAGAATGAAAGAAAATCAAATTCTGCGTCGAAAAAACTCAACTTGAATGCAGCATATAAATTCTATAAAAAAATATTGCCAAAAACTGCAATTTTCAATGTTTTAAAAAAATGATGACTCTAAAAATAATGATCATTTTTAAAAGTTTAAAAGTTATTTCGAAAGTTAAATTTCCATGAAATTTCGGTGACCTACTAATATATTTCTGCAATTTTTTCCCTAGGAGCCACAAAATGTCAAATGTAGCACAAAAAATTCATAAAAATAGAAAAATGTATAATTACACGAATTCTTAAAAATCAATATATA
>JBAGKK010000468.1:208815-239808 GCA_037177015.1 Euceroptres primus | reverse complement strand
TATCTTTTGGTAAGTGACAGGTACACACGAGAAGGTAAACAAGTCTTTTTTAAAAGTTATTTCTAGTTATTGCATTATATTATTCATTGCTTTTTAATTTTTTATTTATTTTCATATTGTTTATACTTATTTTTTCATTATATTAGATTATTTCTTGTTATTTACTGTACCGCCGGAAATTACGGATACGCCTGTTTTTCGGAAGTTGTTAAAAGGCTTCAATTTTTATATGCTTAAATTGAAATTTTTTCCTTATCGTAGCATGAAAGCTAATTAATTTTGTGTCAATCAAGCACAATTTCAAGCAAATATGACAATTTTATAAAAAGATATTTTACTAAGAAACTTCAAATTTCGAGGTCTTTTAAAATGTTAATAACTCTGAAAATAATCTTTTTTTTACAGTTCTTAGGTTCATTTTAAAAATAAATTTCCGTAGTATTTTGATACCTTATTTAGATATCTGTGTAAGCTTACAAGAATGTTTAATTAACACTTACTGAATGACTTACATGCTGAATTTCATTGTCGAAAACTCCCACTGTTTGTGAGAATTTCATGTTTCTTCCGTATATTATTACTGATAAATTATTATGAATAGCTAAAACGTATAGTTTAATTAATATAATAAAATTTTTCGTCAAGGGAGGCTTGTACAATTACTAATGGAAATACGATACAACACTGGCAATCTCGAACGCATTTGAATCGGCACTAACACAGAAGAATTCGTGTAAGTGAGCAGTGTGATTGGTTATTCCCTTTCCGTATACCCCATTTGACGATATTTGACGATAACGGTCATTCTGACCAGCAGAGGGATAAACTAAAAGTGATCTGTGAAAAATTGAAAGTAGAAGCTACTATTTTAAGTCGAGCTTAAGATGTAAAGATTTTCCAAGTGTTTGAATTTCATTTGCACTCAACGAGTTGCCGTGCCTAGAGCGAATCAGAGGCAGACGTGAAATTAGGATGAAATCCTAGTCAATCCAGGACTGTGGGATGAGAGGATACTTAGGTCAAATAAGTGCTGTTAAAGACTGAAATTCAACTCTCTGAACCTCGCTACAGTTCCTCGTTATCCAGTGATTACCCTCCGGATATATTTTTAATAGAATCATATCGAAAAGTTACTTAAAACTTAATAATAACACGTGAATTAAAAAATGAAAGTAAATATCTAAAATCGATTGAAATCAGAATTTCGCAAAAAGGCATTTTTCGAGTTGGATTTGGAAAGTAAAGTATTTTTCATTAAGAGCGAAGTTTCTTAAAGAATGTAAAATGGATCTCGTAAGACAAGTAGGTGACTAGAGATCTTGAAGATAACAGCAGATGAAGAAAGGCGTGGGAGAGGGATAAACCGGAGAAAGAAACTGTGCATTTCTCACAGGACCTGTACGCCTACCAAGATTAACTTTTAAAGTGCTTTAGAAGCAGCATCCCGACGGCTCAGGGTTTATTACTCAATTTGGATGATGGACGAACCGAGCGGAAAAGTAGAGGTTGTAGGATGCAGGAACCCTCACCTCGGCGTCCCGTGAAAGAATCCCGAGCGAATTAGTAGAATGCACCAGCATTTAAAGTCTCTTAGAGGATTTTGTCGATGTACTTTTGAATTCTATTCACTTTAACTCAATGAGGTTCTCTTTACGATGCCAGCTTTAATGACTCTTTTAAATATTTAACAATCATGAGGTTCATTTTTTCGATTGCCTTTTAAAAATTTATTTCTATAGATTGTATCTAATGATATTAAAGAAGCCTTCATTAAAGATACCTTTCGAAAGTTTTTTAAAAAAATCACAATTTTGTGAACATTTCGAAGATAGAATATCAGAAAGCATTTTATTTCTCTTAGAAATAATTTATAATTTCTTGGTATTTTTAAAGTTACATAGAAAAAACTAGAGGTTCCTTTTTGTTTCAGTTCTAATGGAACATAAGGGAAATCACGTAGAAAGTGGCGCCATCTATGAGTGGTCCTTTTTATTGCATCTCCATTGGAACCCGAAAATTTGTTCTAATTAACACTTTAGTTTTTTCTGTGTAAGAATGAGCTTCAAATATTTTGGACCTGAAAATTATATTTATGGTAATTTGTGTGCTTTGATATCGCAACGAGGATATAAGTCAAGAAGGTTTAGAATATTTAAATTTAAGAAAAGCTCAAAAATAAAAGTTAATATTTAAGTTAATAGTTCTTCTATCCTGATGATTAACATAATTAATCCTGATGAATCTCATAATTACTCCTTTTTATGTTGAGTTAGGAAAAATTTATATTAAGGATGTTCAGTCAGCCTAAAAATGAATCAAATCTTTAAGTTGATTTATAAAATCAAGAAGAATAAACCCAAAATTATTTTTAAGATATTTTGGAAAAGAATGAGTATTTGGAAAGAGAATTTGGAAAAGAATGAGTACTTTAGAAAAAAATAGTTTGGATCATAATTGTCATACGAAGTATGTGTTTACTGTGTTTTGTGTAAACACAATCTGTGTTTACTTAAAAATATTTATTTAGATTTTTGTGTTTCTTCTTTTGTCCTAGGCTAAAGTCATAATTTTAATCGTATTTAAATTCTTAGCAGCTCATTTTGTTCGTTAAAAAATCCTTTACAGTTCTAATTCGTATGTTTTTGTTAAAATTATTTTATTTAGAAATTATGAAATTAATGTTCTTGCAACTTAAACAATATGCCAAATTACGAATTTAAATCTTCGTAAAAACGTTCCGAATAGTAAAGGATCTTCTAATGAATAAAATAAGCTGTTGAGAATTGAAACTGAATAAAAATTACGACTTTTGTCTAAGACGAAGGAAAAAAATACAAATATCCAAATAACTATTTTTGAAGAAACAATTATATCTTTAACTATTTTTTATGTAAAATTCTTCAGTTTCTCTTAGTTTCTCTTCCAAAATTCGTTCGAATTAAAAAAGGCTCTTTTTTGTTGATTTTATAATTCAAGATAAAGATTGATTAATTTTGAATTTGACTGTAAGGGGAAAACATCCTTAAGGTGATAGAACTATGTCTCGAGCCAAAAATACACTAGTTTTCTTTATTCACTTTCTAGGAAAGTATTTTATTTATAACTAAAAGTCTTTTTATTTACTAAAATACTACTAAAAAAGAATACAAAAAAATGTTCAAAACAAAATGTTAATCTGTTAATAATTTTTAAGTAGAATGAAAAATAGCAATAAAAAAATTGATGTCGCTGGAGTTGATGATTGCTGAAAAGTCAAGTCAAATTTCACATACTTATTCAGCATATAAATGGCTATCGCCGGTACCTCGATTATGCCAAAATTTAAAACATAAGTCTGTTTTTTACACAAAAACTTAGTACAAGAACGTAATTTTTTTACATTTTTAGACAAATCGCCGCCATTTTTTAATTTTTAAGAAAAATTATTTTTCGAAGTACCGGCGATAGCGATACTAATACAAATTAAGAATCTTTTGGAATTTTCTGTTTCGGATGTTTCAATGGGCTCCAATCATCAACGCCAGCGACAACAATTTTTTTTAGTGCTACTTTTCATGCTGCTTAAACATTATCAACAAATTAATATTTTGTTGTAATATTTTTTGTATTTTTTTAGTAGTATTTTAGTAAATAAAAAGATTTTTTGCATTAAATAACATTCTTTCTTAGAAAATAAATAAAGAAAACTAATTTATTTTTTGGTCAGACTTGAGGAAAGGAAGAAAAGATACAATATTCGCAATAATGATCAAGTTCTGTCTTTTTGAAGCCTTTTTTTATGCTTCTCCAAAATTAGACTACTTTTTGGTCTTCACCTAACCTACTTTTTTATTTGTAGAATCCATAAAGAAAATAGACTAAAGGCCAAAATGAAACAATACTTTTTTAATCGAAGAGGCGATTATATGTAACTTCAAAGAGTAAAACCGAAATAATTTGGGTTTAGGTTTCCACTTTTCGTTTAAAACCCTTAAAAATTTAGATTTTGGTATTCACTTTACGATTAAAAACAATAAAATTCGGTTTCTGCTTTTCGGTTAAAACTCATAAATATTTCGGTTTTTTGTTTTTTTTCTATTTTCGGTTGATTTTTAACTATAAATGAGAAAAATAAGTTATAGGGAGTTAAAACTAGACATTTTTTTAGTATAAGAAAGTGTAGCAAATGATTTCCTGACTTTTAACAGAGATATGTGACGTGGAACGAAGAAACCAGCCTTACGACCCAAAAATCGATTTTTAGGTTTTTATTGAGTCTGAATAATGAAGATTTCCTCTATCGAATAAAAAAATACCCATTGCTCCACAATCAAAATTAAATTTTCTGGGGCTCAAAGTTGTACGAGGGCCCCTTTGTCTTTTTTCGTCTTCTTTTCACTTTGATCCGCTTTTCTCGTAAATTCATTTTCGGTCATAAGGCTGGTTTCTTCGTTCCACGTCACATATGTGAAAAATTGTTCAAAATCTGGAGGGAAAAGCGACGCAAGAGTGAAGAAAGAAATCAATAGTTATAGATAATAATCAAAGCTGTGTAATTTTCTGCCATATAACGTCATTAACAGAAAAAAACTCCAAAATATTGAGTCTGAAATTGTGTTTCTGACGTTTCGGTCCAGGTAAGGACCCTTATCAAATTGTCGATAAAACTGGTCGAAAATTTAACATGGGGTCATAGATCTTTTATTTGAACATGGGGTCATAAATCTTTTAATTTGAACAATTGTCATTTGACATAAAGTATTTACAGTAAATTCTTTATTTTATAAATCTATATAGTATAACCTATTCTATAAATAGAACAGAAAAAATATTTTCTTTATTGTGTTCTATGGAAGAAATGAGAACATTCGTAAATTAACCCTATCCCCGTATAGGGGGGTCAAATTGACCTGGTGTCTTGAAAATGTAGTAAATATGCATGAAAAATTCTGAAAATATTCATGGGTCACTTTCGAACCTTCTACTTTATGATAAAATTATGGAATTTGATATTCGTTAAATAAGAATAATAAATAATTAACAATAAACAAACGAACTCGTGGAAAAATCTGATGGTTTGAGTTTTGTCTTGGGTCAAATTTACCCCCCGATTAATTTACCCCCTCTTAGTTAAAGTCAAATTTATCCCCCGATAATTTACCCTCCGTTAGTTAAAGCAAAGATTAATCTTTTAAACGCTTTATATTATAAAAAAATCTTTGGTAAAACTGGTGAAACCGATATAACCTTTACTTTATAAGGATTTCGGGTTCTACGAATTGCTTATTAGGGATTTAAAAAATAACGGTTTTGATTTTTAAAATATTTTGTTCGGTTTCAACTTCAGCTTTTTGGTTTTTAAAAATACCGGTTTTTTCCGGTTTTCGGTTTTGGTTTTATTCCCTGTTTAATTCATTGTCAACAATAGAAAATGTTATTAAATTTTCAGTTTATAACTTTCATTTCTCGAATATCAAAGGTTCATTCTTCCTCAAGATAACATCGCTTTCCAAGAGCACCGTTAATTTAAGATCGTATAAGTTAGAATGTATACGAAGGCCGACGTTTCCTAAAACAATTTGCTGTCTAATTACGCGCAGTCAGCGACGCGTGATATGCAGGCTCGAAAATGTTGCACGAACTCTTGTTGGCACTCCTAGTTTAGAATGGTGTACAACACCAGGGGTAGAGGGACAGGACGGAAAGAACCCGCGAAATACTCAGTGCACTACTCCATCAAAACCCATTTTCTCGAGCAACAAGGTGCACTGGAGGGTGCAGGGAGAGAGAGAAACAGAAACAGAGAAAGAGAGAACGAGAGAGAGCCCAGAGAGAAGTGGGCTGAAGTTTATTAAGATTAAGGACTTCATTCGTAGTAATTCCGGAACCAGTGTACCGACTACCTGCCTTGCTGGGCGGAAAAGGCAAGGGTAGCATAGACACTACGCATTTCAAAGCTCTGAGTCTACCTACGCGCTACATAATTGTTGCATGAGATTCAGGATATTAAAACGACTGCACCACTCTCGGTCTTTCACGCCGGAAAATACAGCGTATTATGAGTCTGGGTTATGTTCTCAAGTGGGCAACGAAAGAACTGACAATTCCCCCCTTTTTTTCTCACAAGCTCTGCTCCTTTCTACTTTTCAAATCAACTCGATTGCATTAGCATGAAATTCGTTTTTATTAAAAGTTCCATTTGAATTTTCAGAAGGGAGTTCTATTATTAACGCTTTTCAATAATCTCTGATTCTTAGCTCTTTTATTTTCCTGCTTTCTTCGCTTTTATCTCTTTCTTAAAGTGCAATTTGCAGCGTTTTAGGAATAATAAAAACTTAAGGACGTTGCACTCACAACCTCGAAGTTGATCAAGCTTTATCAAGACTTGTAACATTGAAGAAACCGATTTTTACTTTAGGAAAAAACAGTTTTGGTCATATTAATAATATAATATAAATCCAGTAAATTTAATGATAAGTTTCTTTTTTTTATTGGAGGAGTCTTTGGGAAGTTGAAAGATAAGCTCAGTGTTACGATTTATAACATTTAGAAGATAGAAGGACCCAGTGGCTTATGTCGGGCGTTGATGCTTATTAGAATTTAGTAGATGGCAGCCCATTACAAGGGTAAAACCACTTCTACTTCTGAAAGCCAACTCCGTGTGTTACTAGTTTCCGCGAGTCGTGGTTTCGAGCCATTCGCGGATAATTATGACGCACGACGCCCTGGTCGTTGCATGAGTTATCGGAACACGAAATCATCCTTTTGCCGTTGTTGCCATTCTAACTCATGTAAGGGAAAAGAGTACAAGAGTTCGTTGTTATGCGAACAAGTTTCACAATATGTACTCGAGTGTCGCTCAATTCCCTTTAGCCCCACGTGTTAAATGCATTATTACGTTATTGAAAAAAAATACAGAAATACCAACTCTACTATTCTTGGAAAATTGAATAAGTTCTAAGAAAAGGAAAAGGTAATTAGCTTTCCTTACGGGAGCTAAATATTATTTGTGGACAAGTTACCATTTTTCATAACGATCCAAGTCATTTGGTTGAAGAATATTCCTTACAAAAAAGTATTATTATGCGCTTTTTTGACGCTGATTCACTTCTGCTAATTTATTAATTCAATCAAGATCTGAAATCTTGTAAATAATTTAAAAATACTGGTAGGTATTTCTCGTATTATTAAATTAAATGAACGAATTCGCGATAAATTTGGAGTGAAATCTAAGTACCTTATATTCGAGGCATCAAAGTATTAATCTGAAGTTTCAATGACGTTAGTGGAATTCCAGCTTCATTGCTTTCAAGTAGTTGTATAAAGTGTATCTACTCCTACCAACTTTATAAAATTAATTACCTACTCCTACCAAAAAGAAAGTTATGTGTGATCGTGTTTTGCAAAGATTTCAATATATCTCATAAAAATACTTTTAATTAAAAGAAAATTATTCTACTTATTACAAAGTGCACATTTAATGCTTATCTTTTAAAATTTAATCAAACAATAGATTGTACATTATCGTGGGTAAATGGAGTATAAAATATTTAAAACTGTAAAATGTCAATAACCGACATGAGAGCGGCAAATTTTAAGCGAAATCGAAATGAATGCATTTTAATGCCTTTTTCATTATACGTAACGTTGGAAAAGTTTTCTAATTAATTTCGTGAATCAACAGTAATCGTAAAAATGGAAAATCGTCAAGCTGAAATTCATTTCGTTTTCGAAATTTATCTTTCACTTCGTAAAGAATTTAATTATGAAGGTCAATATTGAATAAAAAATTGATATCAAATCTTTTCTTTCTCTTTTATTAAATTTTTTCTGGAATATATTTAGCTTTTGAATGCATAATATTAAATAATTAATTAATATTAATTTTTCTGGAATATATTTAGCTTTTGAATGCTTAATATTAAATAATTAATTAATATTAATTTTTCTGGAATATATTTAGCTTTTGAATGCATAATATTAATTTAGTTCTCAATAATATTATTTTTGGTAATAGCTTCAGCTTCAACTCAAATAATTACATTCTTCTATTTATCATAGAGTTTTAGAAAGTTTGCTGATTAAACCTTAGACCAAGATGGAGAGTGAGTGGATTGAACATAAAATTACAGGGCGTGGTTGCTGGTAAGTCTGGTTTTCCAAAGTTTCATGCTAATAGCTCATATCCATGTAAAACTCCCCCTTCCACATTTGCAGCCTGCATCAGCCAGCCTGTAATCCACTTATAGTTTCGAGCGTAAAAACTCAAAAGCGAGGAGTATAAAACGTGTTTTATTTTACTAGTTTGAGTAAATACATTTGCTGGTAAATGTGACTTAAATTTTCGATGCTCAAGTGCAGTCTGGAATCTTCTGAAGGCTCTAAACATATATTCCCCGATTCTACAATCTACACATAACCCCTAACTTTTGTCTGAATTAAAGCTCTTTTCCAAGTTTCTACCACGTTCGTGGTTTTCCAGGGCGTTTGAAGAAAGGTTCGTTACCTTCTCTTCCCTTGCAGAATATTTTTAACTATGTAAATTTAATAAATTAATTAATAAAGACTATTTTAGCAGCAGGTAAAATGTATAATAGACGATCAGTGGTATAAGTCAAGATTAAGCCAGACATCGACCTACAATAGATTTTTGTTCGATGTCTGACTTAATCTTGACTTATACTACTGATTGTCTATTATACATTTTCCCAGCTGCTAAAAATAGACTTCAATAATTAATTTATCAAATTTACATAGCTAAAAATATTCTGCAAAGGAAGAAAAGTTATGAAGAGAAGATATCAAAAGTAGAAAGAGCACAAATTAAATTAGTAGGTTATTTTTTATTTCTAAATTATTTTTAAAATACCCTAATAGACATTTTTGACCTCACTTTATCTGCTTATTAACTAATTTAAAAGTTAATTAATTATTTTAACTGAATTCTCAACTAGGAAAGTGTTCTCCAATTAACTTAATGAGCGAAATTTCCTTGAAACTAAAATGCCTAAGGGCAGTTGTTAATTTCCAGGAAACTTTTAGTCATTTCTTCAGGATTGAGGTCTCCTTTTAAGTAAGTTACTAGATGAGAATTGGATAAATTACAAGAAAAGAGCAAGTCTTAAATATACTAGAATTACTGCTTCAACTTTCGATTTAACATTTTCTTAAATTACCCTTTAATATTTTTTTAAAGATAGTTTTAAAAGAAATTCGTTCAAGTAGAAAATTATTTATAGATTGGATGCGGAACTAATATTATTAATATTACTGCAATGGGAAGAATCAGATTTCTATTGAAACGTTACATCTTTTTGTGTCATGTTTCAAGGGTTTGTAATCATTTTACACCTCATGTGCCCTCGAGCTTCCAGGCAGAAAATGTGCTCTTCACCTAAGGAAGATGAGCGCGGATTTACAGAAGGATTGAATACACACACGATTTGCACCTTATATTTTTCTGCCAAGCCACAGCTTCAAAGCGAGGCAAATAAAGGGCTAAAGAAACGAGAACGAAAAGAGAAACGTGTTTCGCAGCTCAGAAACAACTGCACCTTTTCGCCAACAAAAGCACCGAGAGTATGAAGAGTTTCTCGCAGAAAATGTGGAAATATCCGCGTCTCATTCGTATAAGTAAAACAAAAAACAAAATAACAACTCTCTTCGGAAACGGAGAAGTCTCTTTCGCAAAAGACTTCCACACAGATCATTTTTCAGTGAATATAAAACTAGACTTTGACTGAGTATCACTTTCAGATTGCAGATAAGAATTTAGATACAACTTCTCAAAATAAAATTAAGGATAATTGTTAAATAAACAATTTTTACTAGCCCCATAACTTTTTAAAACCCTTTTTGGTTTCTCTGTCAAAATTCATTACAAATAACAAATAATTGTATTAGTGAATATAAACATTTGATTAATTTTACTTCGTATGAAGTAAAGACCCTTAATTAATCTCAATGTATATTCTGTATCTTCCTTACTTAATTAAAAATAAACACAGTAGAGAGTGGATAAAAATAAATGGAAACAAAGAATGAATAAATGATGAAGTGAAATTTGTAAAGATGTAAAAATAAATAAATGGAAACAAAGAATGAATAAATGATAAAATGAAATTTGTAAAGGTGTAAAAAGAAGAGAAGGCTGTTGTAGTTGTAGAAGGTGGGGAGTTTGAAGTATGAAAATCGTTTAGTCTGGCTTGAAGTTTCTTGCCTGAGTGAGAAATAATTACGGTGTACATCGTCATCAGAAAATGAGCTTAAAAAAAGCCGTGGCCAGGAGAAGCCAGGAAGTGGATCTTACGAGATGCAACTCCGCGACTTCGACGAAAGAAGGACCCTCAAAGACCGACACTTGACTGCACTCGTGAGGTCCACGCGAAGAGAAGTGGTTGGCGGCCCTGCTACGGTAGTTCTTGTCTCCCCTGAGAAGAGCCCTTGGCGCTACCCAGCGGCATGCAAATATTGACTACCCTCTTTTTGTTTCCGACGCAACGACTATCCTCCCTACGAGGTAGGCGGCTCCCTTACTTTTAGAACTGAGACGGTGAGACCTGCCAACATTCCAGATCAATCGACCCCAAATTCCACTGAATAAATTCACCTTCCTTTCGAAAGGAAAAGTTTGCCTTGCTTTAAAAATAAATTCTACTAATTTCCTAGAAGCTTCTCTCTAAATCTGAATTAGTCATTTTTGACTAATGAAATAACGCCGATTCGTTAATCAAATGATTTAGTAGCTATTCTTACTAATTTTTGGTCAATAAAGACTAATTAGCAGTCAGATCACAACCAATTCAATAAGTAGAAAAATTCACTACTGGAGTCAAAGGACCCCGCACCAAAAAAACTGGTCATAATTGGACAAAATCCTTTGGGGAAATTTCTTCTATTTTCATGAACAACAAAATAAAAGAATCTTAAAAAATCCACCGAGACCTTTTTTCAATGCAAATGATGCGGGGTCCTTTAATACTGTGACTAAAGTAAATTAGTGGTATTTCAGAGTGAATTCGTTATTGACTAAAAATTAGTAAAAATGTTTACTAAATCATTTAGTAAACGAATCGGCGCTATTTCATTAGTCAAAAATGACTAATTCAAATTGAGAGAGTTGCTTTCGAAATTCCAAATTATAATTTGAAGTATTTGAAGGTCAATCTCTGATAAAGTACACTTTTAGAATAAAGTTTTTTGGTGAAATGAAAGTTGACAAAGTGCTTTTATGACTAATCTTACTTTAAGATAAAGATTATAGTAAAGCTATAAAATACGTGGACAGTGTTTAAGCAGTATTTTAATTTTAAAAAGTGTTTTCCGTGAAAATAATAAAAGCTCGTTGAAAATACGAAAATTTCTTTTTCTTAGACATGTACATTTATTAATAAAGAATATTAAATTGTTTGATGTCGTTGAACCTGAAAATGACATTAGAACTAGCTAAATATGATATCACTCTAAATAACCTTCACGGTGGGCAGGAATCAATTTTTATTCAAGCTGAAATGTCAACGAAAACGGTTCCGGCAAAATTATAGGTAAATAATCATTGATAGAATCATAATCCATATTGCATGAAATCCAAGCAGATCATTTTTTTATGATTTAAGATGATTATTTCCAAGAATTTGCATATTTACGCATTTTCACACATATTTTACTTATTTTGCATAAACATTAAGTACATAAAGCTTTAAACTAATATGAAAAGTAATAAATAAAAGTATTTTTTGTATTTTTTGATAAAATATTATTTATAAAGAGGATAAAAAATTTTAAAAAATGAAAAAATAATAAAACAATAACGAAAAAATAAAGAATTAGTTTTTATCACAATATAAATAAATTACACTATAACTATTTGAAATTTATACAGTTTTCGAATACATTGAATAGAACAAAAATGAAAAAATAATAAATGAAACTAAAGGTGAATAAAAAATTGTTTAATTTGAGAATAGAGAATTTATTAACGAATATAAACAAATTTACATTTAGCAATATATTTAAACAAAGTTTAACTGATTTTTTAAGTTAAACTGAGTTAAACTAAGTTAAACTGATTTTTTAAATTGTTACTTAAGTAGATATAATAATTTTATACATACTCGTAAAGATGAAAACATTGAACGGTACATCAACGGCCTAAAAAAACAGTTTGAAGCTACAGAACTTTCAAAAACATTAAAAGTTAATGTAATTTTGGAGCATCTTATTTTATCTTTGGAAAACATGAATGAAGGCGGACTTGGTATATGGTCTGAACAAGATGGAGAATCCATCCACAAAGAATTTTTGAAACAGTGGAATCGTCGAAAAGTAAATTCAATAAAACATGCAAATTACTTAACGAGGTTAAAACAAGCAGTCGTTACATTTTCTTCAGTAAATTTATAAGTTCAGATTTAATGCATAAGATTTAATACATTTAAAAAATCAGTTAAAACTTAGTTTAAATATATTGCTAAATGTAAATTTGTTTATTTTCGTTAATAAATTCTCTATTCTCAAATTAAATAATTTTTTATTCACCTTGAGTTTCATTTATTATTTTTTCATTTTTTTTTCTATTCAATGTATACAAAAACTGAATAAATTTCCAATAGTTATAGTACAATTTATTTACATTGTGATACAAAATAATTCTTTATTTTTTCGTTATTGTTTTATTTTTTTAATTGCTTCATTATTTTTTCGTTTTTGAAATTTTTTATCCTCTTCATAAATAATATTTTATCAAAAAATACAAAAAAATACTTTTATTTATTACTTTACATATTAATTTAAAACTTTATGTACTTAATTTTTATGTAAAATAAGTAAAATATGTGTGAAAATGCGTAAATATGCAAATTCTTGGAAATAATCATCGCAAATCATAAAAAAATTATCAACTAGGATTTCATGCAATATGGATTATGATTCTACCAATGATTAGTTACCTATAATTTTGCCGGAACCGTTTTGGTTGACATTTCAGCTTGAATAAAAGTTGATTCCTACCCACCGTGCTTTACTTCCACATAACTTTCTTTAAGTATACCTTTTCTCATCTAAAGATTTCTTTACTAAGCTTAATTAAGTTTCAGTTTCTTAAAATAACCTTATGCAAATAGTACCTTCTTTATTTAACTTTATTTCACTATAAAAAATCAGCCTATATTACGAGAATTTTTACTTACTTACTCGGTTTGTATTACGGAGTGGAGTTTCGTTCGGCTTTAAATCAACGTACTTTTATCATTCTTAATTCCTTAAAACTAAATTTTATAAAAATATTGACAGTTGCGTTTGTAGTGTTTTTGTTTAAATGATATAACTTAGCACGAAATAATAATATTAATGATCTTTTTCTTACCTAAAACAAGCAAAAATATGTGTTTTCGGAGTGGAGTTTTTGTATGTCAGTGTTTTGTAGACAGTAGAAAATTATTCTGAAAATAATTATCGTTTCATCCTTTAATGATGTTTTATGATCAACAATACTAATTCTCCCCAATAAACATTATTTAACACTGGCATAACATTGTGGAGATATTTACTTTCATTTTATATACAAATTTGAAAAAGTTTACGGAGTAGAGGCAACAACGGTGCACAAAACTAATCAGAAAGTGAAATTATAATATTTTTAATTTGTTGTAGAAAAATCGAATTAAAAATAAAATAACAAGCAGATAATGCTTTAAAAATAATTTAAATATATTCAAGGAAGAGAGAAATAGTCTCCGTTTTAATTGTATTTGCCTCTTGCACGTTTACGAAGTGGAGAATTGAGACCCTATTAACAAGAATTTCATAGCTTATTTCAAATTTTTATTTTTTTCTCGGACAATCCGACTGATTTTTTTAAATTGCACATTTCATACTGTAACGTGGCATAGATCATTCTCTAAAATTAAATAATTTTATTATAAAAAATACGTGAACGAGCAAAGTGTGCTTTTTGGGCAAATGACCCAAAAACAAAATAAGTATGATAATGTATATCTATAACAAGATTCCAAGTTAAAATTGAAAGTTCTAGAAACTAAATGGATTATATTTAATTAGTCCTGGATGTTAATCGAGTCTTCGTATTGATTTATAAAATTATTAGAGTCACATTTATTTGTAAAAAATTCGAAAAGAGCAGGGTACTTATAAAATGTAAAAATAAATGTAAATATAAAATGTAACATCAAAATTTTGTTTTAATCAAAAGCATGAGCGCTTGTTTGGATAGTGAAATTAAAGATGAATTTAAATAAACACACTCACTCTCTGTGAAAGAAAACTTATTTTCAAGTTAAAAAACCGCTTTTTAATATCTTTTCCCTGATTTGACATGAAAATTTATTTATATTAAAAAAACATTTGTTCGATCAGAAAAAAGTTTAATTCAATCAAAATTTTTGTTGATTCTAATAATATTTGTTTAAATAAAAAAAATGTTTTTTTAACCCCATAACAATTCAATTATATTTCGATTTAAAAAAATTTTGTTTCAGCGTAAAAAACTTTTTTCTGAGTGAAAAATTGGGGTTAAAATAAAAAATCTCTCTATTTACTGTTAAAGTCACCAATCATTGTGATTTTTTCAGGGTCCGCAAAAACCACGGAGAGTAAAATAAATCATTAAAATCGAGACTTCGTTCGATCTAAATTAAATTTTTCAATGAATAACATTTTTTTCGAAGAAACAATAAAAAATAAGGGGTGGGGTTCTCAGATTTTGACATCATTTAGAAGGAGGGGGCTTCCAGTGTGACTTGGTGTGACTAAAGGGAGGATAGGGGTGAAAATGTCCTAAAAAAGTGTGACATTATTTATAGACAGAGCCTCAATGGTTTTTAATCGAAGTGAAAGAAATTATCTTTTAAAAGGGGAATGTTTGAAACATTTAAAACAAATCAAAATTTTCAGTTATGTAAAAGGAAAATAAAATAAAATTTCGGATAATGGACGTTCACTTCTGAATAGTGGAAGTTTTAAAAAGTAATTTTTCATGTATACTGTTAAATTTTTAAAAAACCGTCACTTGATATTTGTTACGTTATTTATCAGATGTAGCCAAAGTTGAATTAAATTACACAACTGGATGATTTTAGAGCTTACCTGCCATATTGATTTAGAATTTGTACTTTAGTTTTATTTTAAACTACACCAAGTTATCAATATCTGTATCTGGCAAATAACGATCACATATATAATTTAACTGAATTTTCGAAAATTCAACCGAGAGATGCAATTTACTGATCTTGTATATAGATCCTTTTAATATTGTGTCAGTCAAGTATGACAAATTGATGAGCTATAGACAACATCACTGATAATATTAGATTTTACATAAAAATTAAAATACTTTGAATAATTAAAAGTTGAGAGTCAATGTCGTAATTAAATCAAATAAATACTGATTCTTGTGGAGACTGTTTCATGTTTATGTTTATTCCTTTGTAAAATGTTTCCTAATTTTTTAAATACTTTATTTATTTCGCGCGTCAACATTTCGTGTTTATTTCTTGACACGATGTGATAAAAAGGGACAAAGGTTTGATTACTTTTTTTTCTGAGATCTTCGTCAGCGAGAGCGATGGAATAAACGCGTCGGGTAGCAGAAGGATCTCACAAGAGGCCGCGACGACCTTCGAGCGACAAGGAATCTATATGGAAATGATTCCCTGGCGCTTTTGCCGAGATTTACGAGTACGCTGGCTCTCAGATCCATATCTGTGCTTGGGAAACGAGTCAAGAGCCCTGAAGCATCCCTGCATACAAAATATTGTCTGCCCTAAGACAAAAAATATAATTACTTGCTACTCGCAGAAAGGCAAACGCTATTTCACCGTTTTTCCATTTGGCTAAACCACCTGAATTTACAGAATAGATCTGAATTGGAGGTCCATCAGATTGAATATGAAAATTTGGAAAATTGTAGAATTCAATTTACAAAGTAAGATATACAGCGCGTAATTCTAATCAAATTAAGGATATTTACTCCGTACATTCAAGCTCAAAATTTTAAAAATCTTTTACCAGCAAAAGGGCCGATAGTTATTTATTACCAAACTTAAAAGATTTCCTAAATATCAAAATTTAATAATAAAAACGGATGAAATAGAATTAAATAAATAATTATTATATAATAATTATGAATCAACCTAGTTTATTCTTAATTATAATTCAATTTTTTTAAAATTCTTTACAATTAAAGAATTTAAATTATCTATTTCAATTCTAATTAATTATATCTAATTAAATTACTATTTTTCTATCGACCTTGCATATAAATCATGATAGAGTTTGATCAGTTTTGAGGATGAGTAAACAGAGTACTTAAAAAGTTTTCTATTACTTTTCTTGCAGTAGAATATACCTTTCTTATTTGAATAGTTTATTTTTCACGATTATAGGTTACGATGGTTCTGTGGCAATAAACGAGTAACCATGAAAAAACAGCAATTTTCCAATACATGCGAAGCCTGCCTATCCTATCGACGTCTCTTCTTATCACCTGTCAATTTCGCTTGCATGCAACAACACAAAGTGGTTTCGGAGAATAAATTCAGCTTATTTGCCTTCCCAAAGAAATTATATTCTTAGAACGAAAGCAGCAATTGCGATTTTAAAGATGAGATTTTGAAATTTTCACGGTTTTTTTATTGTACGTCACTGCATAAGTATTGAAGGGTTATTTTCCCTATACATACATTTAAAACGTAAATTATACCAAGATTGGGAATTTCTAAAAAATGTTGTGAATTATTATGTACTTAGAAATAAATTTATATTTGTTTTTTCCTTTTTAAACTCGAATTTGTTTGCCTTCTATTCATCGACTAATTATTTAGAAATAAGATTATGTTTTTCGTGAAATTGAAAATTTCATTTTTAATTACCAAAAATATGACAATTTGTACACGGAAAAAATAACTGATCCAAAAAATGGAAGAAGTTTGCGAAATTCTAATTAACTAGAATGTCACTTTTGGACAGAGGTAAAATTTGTCACAAATTGGAAGAATTAGCTTTGTAAAGTTTGATATGCAGTTTTGTTAAAATGTGAAATAAATTGACGAATAATAAGAAAAATGTATTTCAAAAATCCTAAACCGCAAAATCTAAAATCTCGGAAACTACATATCAAAAGATGTTTGTGGAACTGCATATCAAAGACTGTTTGTGAAAATTTGAATAGAAAGGAAAAAAACTAGTGTAACACTTATGTCATAAAGCGATCACCACTTGCGAGAAACTGATCAGTGAAGGGTCGAAATTTTTCGAGACCCCGATCCAAAGATGAGATTGTTGAAATTGTTTTGAAAGAGGCTGGGTCATACGCTCATCAGACAAAAACTACTCACGTGATGACAATGTATAAAAATTAAACAAATTTGCGTACACAGTTTATAAAATATTGAATGTCTTTGGAGAAATGGATTTTTTTACTCGAGAGAATTTCGAAAACGAGTTTGGGATGAGGAACAGTAATTGCATTCAATTATTTATAATTTTTCGTTATAATTCTTGACCGATAGAATGGTTCTACTATTTCAATACAATAAAGTAGTTTTTATTGTTTGATTAAATGCTCGATTCAGTAATATATGTTGTTATATTATATAAAAATATTTTAAATTGTATTATGTTATATTATTATACAATATAGATATGAAATAAATATATATATATATATATATATATATATATATATGTGTATGTATAAATTATTAATTAAATTTATATTATTTAATAAAATTATATTTAAAATATTAATATTATTATAAATTTTCAATAAAATAATAATTATAGGTAAAGTAACAAAGAAAGTAAATATTAATATATAAATACTTGCTTCAATTCGTTCAAATTGGACCCCCCATCCAATAATAAGAAATAATGTAGGAATTATTCTAATCTCAAAAAAAATGAAATATAAAATAATTAATAGAACTAAAAGTTAAAATTAATATTAATATTATCATAATAATATTTAAAATATATAATTTAATAAAATTTAATTTAATTAATGATATCAATATTAATATTATTATTCAAATTGTTAATAAAATTAAACAAAAAGAACAATAATCTAAAAATAATATAAAAATAATGTTAAAAGAATTTTAAAAAATCCATTGGAGTTCTTTTGTGATTTTCCAAATTTTCACAATGTAAGTTTTCGATTACTAAAAGCAAAACGATGAGTCCTGTAAAAAAATAGTTAACAGAAGTTCTGTAGGTTCTTTTGAAAGCAATAATTTTGTTCTCCAGACTTTTTTTTTGTAACGCGTTATTTTTCTCAACATTTGAGTCTTCATTTTTTCTTCAACCTACTCAAAATTGTTACGATCTGTCTTGTAGGCCACTCTGAAGAAAAAAATTTTGTTCTCTCGACTTTTTCATATCGTTCATTATTTTCTTTGAAATTTTTATATTTTATTTTTTTGAGAAATTTTAAAAATTTTATATCTCTGTGAAACTTCTTTTGGCAGAAAAATGTCATAAGGATAAATTGTGCAGATTTTTGAGTAATTTAAAAAGCCACTCATCGAAGTTTGAAATTGAGAAAATAAATGGTTTCCAAAATTTAGAAAATGCTCAAAATTTGTATTTTTGACTTTTCGTAATAATTGAAAAAAATTTATGACAATCTTCTAGGCCTTTAAAAAGGCAACGTTTTTCTCCCTCAGACTTTTTTCATACAGTGAATTTTGGGCTTAAAATTTCAATTTTTTTTTAAAATCTTGTGAATGCTATATGGCTGAAAATTAACATTTTGTCGGAAAAAGTGATTTGGATAAAATTTTGTACTTTCTGAGTACTACGAACGATTGTCAATAGAATTTTCAAATCTTGAAAAAAAGTGGTCTCAAAATTTTTGAAAATGTGCCCAATCGTTCAATTTTCATCAAAAATGGCTGGCTAACGAACTCGTCCTTTCTTTTTATGCCTTTAACAAGTTTGCTGAAGCGCAATTAAATCCGATAATTCTTTCGAAAGTTATCGTGTTTACAAACGACAGACACCGACGTAAAAACCACTTTTTCTCACTCAGGGGTCTCGAAACGTGGAGATTTCATAAAATCCACAAAAGTCGATTTTCGCGCTAAACCAATACCTTTCCATATGATGAGAATGTAAAAATGATTGTATAATAAAGCAATTAAAAACATAATAAAAATAAATTTTGAAAAATAAAATTAATAAATTAAAATTCATAAAAAATATAATCTTAATATTAATATTAAATGAATAATTATCATAAAATTAAATTAATTTTTTTAAATTCATCTATGCCTTCTTTCTTATCTATCGAAAAAAATGCACAAATTTCCAAGCTTCACTTCGAGTTACACATGTGGTTTACACCGTTTACGCTTTGTTTATACAGGCTCGATCCAGTTCGTCGGTCGCGTGAATTCACACCAATGGTACTAAAGACCATCGGGACACCATTCTGTCACTAACACAACCGAGAAATTCGCGGAAGAGACCTGAACCCTGTCAGCATAAAACACTTTGTGAAAAATTGTAAAACTTTTTGAGATTCTTTCGTTGACTAGCAGTTCACTTTTTCGTTTCTGTGTTTGAGGAATTTTCTATTTCAAGTATATCAAAAAACGGATCATTCTGTTTTTAAGAAATTGATAGTTTTTTTAGACATTGTGACAAACTGTGGAATAAAAATTGGAAAATTGCTGTTCTCATAATGAATGTCAGTAATTTGTATAATTTTTTCCAAATATTCGTAAGTCTGATCTACTTTTTGATAAATTTATACGAAATCTTCTAAAAATTGTGGCCTGTCCAAAAATGACATATTATTTTATTAAAATTTCGCAAACTTTTTCCATTTTTTGGAACAGTTATTTTTTCCGTGTAGAGAAGATTCCTAATTTTTGGAAAAATTTAGAACAAACTGCGGGAAAGCTACCTAAAGAGTGAGATATATTTTCTCCACAAAATGTGGAATATTCCTTAAGAATAGGAGAAATTCCCGACATTTGTTGCAGTTTAGGGAAAATCGTCCTATATTTCACAAGTGAAGATTCTTCATAATTTTGTTGAACTCCGTTTGTCATAGACATTTTAGGTATTCATCCAGGACTTTTGGGCTTTAGAATTTTCTTAAGATCTTTGAGAAATTCTTCATTCGAATGATCTAAAGCGAACTTATCCGTCTCGGGATCTAAGGCTGGAAAATCGGATTTTCAATTTCGGCTTCCGGATGCCGGAACGAGCTGGGACGTATAGTGCATCGAGTGAATTTCAAGCAGTTGGAGTGGAATATTTGTACGTGTAGGAGTGCCAAATGCACCATCCTTTCTGGGTATCTAGACATGTATCTCGTCGGTCAGCACAGGTCAGCTGCCGCCCGTGCATCGAACTTGGAAATCGTATTTGCATGAAACACGTTTCGGAGCAAGTCGTCTGATTGAGAAAGTTGTGAGCTGCACTTCACTTCTCAAGATTCTAATACTTCTGTGTCAGAGTTGTCCTATGTCTTCGATTCGGAACACTCGAGTTTATTTTGATTTCCCTATTTCAAAAGTAATTCTCAACATTGAATGGAGATTGAAGTTGAAAACTTATGACCCCCTGTCCATCTGTGTTCAGATTGCTTTTTATTTACAATATTTCCTATGAGGCTCACATTGTCATGGAAATCTTTCACAATTCTTTTCAAAGCCAGGAAATTTTTATGCGTTTCGTGAAAAAAAATTCAGCCCAAAATTAAACACGGTAATTCAGGACGATTTTCATTATGCAAGCAAGAAAATTAATGCAGATAAATTTGAAAGGAAATGGAACAAGACCGCAAAATTTAATTTTCGAAATTCTCGACTACTTCAGACCGATAAAGTTCCCGAAATTTTCCATCATCTGCGGTCACTGAGAAATTTAGAAGGACTCGAGTTCTAAATTATCGGAATTTGCAAGCGTTTTAATTAAAAATATGTCAAGTAATATTAACTTCTCAAAGCATTTTTGGAAAGTTTAGAAAACATGGAAAATTTAGAATTTGCTAATTGATGAAACGAAAATTAACAATGATTTTTTAAGCGTCTCTTTCAGCTTTAATTGAGATCTCATTTCTAATTGAGTGATAATCCAATCCGCGGAATTTGCCAAGGGAGCTTTTGTCCCGAGTAAGTATCGTCGAATAGGCCGGTTGAATCCGAACAATGGTTGATCATACGCCCAAGGGACCACAGAAACCCTTAGCTAGAGACAAAACAGCTATTCAATTATGGCCTAGATTTCCTCTCAGTTATTATAACTGGTGTCTCGACCTTCTTGCTACTCATAACAGACCCACAGAATTCATGCCAGCGCCCTTGCACTGCGAGAAAACCACAGAAAATGGAATCAGGACTACCTCCTAAACCCCAATAGGTTGGTGTCGATCTTAATTAAACTCAGTCCGCAATTGACCGGCTACATTATTGACATCTGCGCGTTCCTGCGGCTGAGTACGTACAATGCGTTGTATACGTGCTCCATTCCTCCAGGATTACTAACACTCTGTCAGACCACCTCGAAAATGGCATTCAATTATCTCGCTCGAGTACACCATAACGTAAGAGCCACGATACAATGTGTTGCGGTGTCGTAATAAATGTATACATTTATTTTCCTTTATCGTGTGAAAAACTCAATTGGTCGTTGAAAATTACTACTGCGAGAATGTAGTAAGGTTTCTGGGATGTTCACTAGGGTGTTTAAAAAATAAATGGGACAAAAAAAGTTTGGATTTTTGGTCAACCCTGTTCAGTTTATTGCGAGGTTCTAAAAAAAAGTTTACACGTATTTTTAATTTTAAATCAGTTAACATTAACACGTGTCGTTGGGCCCCTGAAGTTTCCCATAAGACTAACATGGAAAAAAGCCAATTTTTGTATTTTCTTTTTTTTTTAAACGAGAAAATGTATAATTAACCGTAGGAGCTAATTTATATCAGCTCATGAAACTCTTCAAGGAATATAAATCCTTCACTGATTTTTTCATTTAAATTCTTTCTATGGTGTCCCAAAAACCACCTCCATAGGAGAGTGATGGCAGAATATTGACATTAATTATCACTTTTTCCACATTTTTTCCCCTCAAATCCACATTAATGGATAAATTACACGATTTTATTTACTGTTAAAGTAATTTCTTATTGTTTAAACAATTTTTATTTGTTTCAATAATTTATTTTTGCACAAATATTGTGAGTTTGTGGTGTTTTCTCAATGCTATAGGCTAATCAAGCAAAATTAAGAGTCTTTGTATGCATTTCAGTTGTTTTTCAATTGTTGAAACCATGTTTAACCTTCTAACCTGAATCCGATATAATACTTCAACCTAATAAATCAATATAAACTCGTACAGTACCAGATATTTTGGGATATATCATTTATGTTCCAAGATATTCTGTGGATATTCTAGGAATATATTTTGGATATTTGCAGAATATCCTTAAAAGGCCGAAATTGCTATATCCTTTGGATATCCGTAGGGTTTCTTTGGTTGTTTTTCGGACGTTTCTGGGATATTCCAATTTCCAACGTAGGATATTGTTGGACATTGAAATATCCCAGAAACGTCCAAAAAACATCGAATGATATCCTACGGATATCCCAGGAATATAGAAATTTCCGAATTTTAAGGATATCCCGAAAATATCCAACAGATATCCTTAGGATATTCACTGGGCATAACTGGGATATCCCGAAATATCTCGTACTTAAATATACTTAAATAAATACTTAAATACTTTAAATAAATTTTAATATACTTAAAATATACTTTAAATATACTTAAATATCTGTACTTTAGGTTGGCAAATTAGTTTAAGTTATTTATCAATTGTTTAAACAATAACTAATTATTGAAATTTTACTTCTAACTTGAATTTCATAGAAAATCATAATTTTTGTAAATTATACAACAAGTTCCATAAGTTTATTATGATTAAAACTTTTTTAAACTTTCAGTGAGTTGTATAAACAATTTTTATTTGTTTAAATATTTTTTATCTAAAAATGTCGTGAGTTAATGGTATTTTTAAAATACTTCAACCTAATAAATCAATATAAACTCGTACAGTACCAGATATTTTGGGATATATCATTTACGTTCCAAGATATTCTGTGGATATCCTAGGAATATATTTTGGATATTTTCAGGATATCCTTAGAAGGCCGAAATTTCTATATCCTTTGGATATCCGTAGGGTTTCTTTGGTTGTTTTTCGGACGTTTCTGGGATATTCCAATTTCCAACGTAGGATATTGTTGGACATTGAAATATCCCAGAAACGTCCAAAAAACATCGAATGATATCCTACGGATATCCCAGGAATATAGAAATTTCCGAATTTTAAGGATATTCCGCAAATATCCAACAGATATCCTTAGGATATTCACTGGGCATAACTGGGATATCCCGAAATATCCCGGTGATGTACTTTAGGTTGGCAAATTAGTTTAAGTTATTTATCAATTGCTTAAACAATAACTAATTATTGAAATGTTACTTCTAACTTGAATTTCATAGAAAATCATAATTTTTGTAAATTATACAAGTTCCATAAGTTTATTATGTTTGAAACTTTTTTCAACTTCCTATGAATTACGTGTTAATGTTAACTGATTTTAAAAAATACTTGTTCCCTTTTTTGGGGAATCTCACAAGAAACGGAAAAATTGTGACCTGGTGACCAAAATTTCAAAATTTTTTCTTTTTGAAACACCTGAGTTTTCAACTCTGTACTGGGGTATCCAATAGAAATAAAAATTGATTTTTAAAACGCTTAGGCGGAATTTTCCCCATTTGATGGAAAAATTCAATTATTTTTTGCATTTATTAAGGGGCTACCCCTAAGCCTCGAGCCAAAAAATACACTAGTTTTCTTGATTTATTTTCTAAGAAAGTATTTTATTTAATGCAAAAAATCTTTTTATTTGCTAAAATACTACTTTAAAAAAATACAAAAAAATTGGAACAACAAAATATTAATTTGTTAATAATTTTTAAACGCATTTTTTGAAACAGTGTTTTTTAAGCTGGTACCAACAATTCCGCCCGATCTACTGGGCCGATTTGTCTCAAATTTTACAGAGATGTTCACAAGATGCATAGCTATGGCATAAACCTCGATCATCGAAAAATATTAACAAATAAACAAATGGTGAAAGTTTAAATTTTTTCTTGTTTTTTAACAGTTTTTTGCAAATAAATTGTTTAAAAATGTTGTTAAATGTGAATGAAATATTATGATCGAGGTTCATGCCATAGCTATGCATCTTATGAACATCTCTGCAAAATTCGAGACGAATCGGTCCAGTAGACCGGCCGGAATCGTTGACACCAGCTTAAAAAACACTGTTTCGGAAAAACACGTTTAAAAATTATTAAAAAATTAATATTTTATTGTAAAAATTTTTTCGTATTCTTTTTGAGTAGTATTTTATTAAATAAAAAGATTTTTTGCATCAAATAAAATACTTTCTTAGAAAATAAATAAAGAAAACTAGTGTATTTTTTGGCTCGAGGTTTAGGGGTAGGTAATGTGTTTTTAAACATACATTGAATAAAAATTACAACTTTTAAAATAGAACAAATAACAGAAAACCCCGACGTTTTTGAAATGTTACATGTATAGAGTTCGATAAAAGTATTTATTATAGTATTTATATATATTTAAGTACATAAATAATAACAAATAGTAAAATATAAATAGATACTGATAAATTACAACTTATCAGCATATTGACGGAAGTTAATTAGTAAGTAAACTTTCAAAGTGTAAAGTAAACAAGGTTTACGGAACCGAAATCATATGCAGTGTCTGTTCTGTATGGTTATAGATAGGTAAGTTAAGATGGCGAAGTTTGAACCCTGGGACGTCTCGAGATTAGTGAACTAAAGCAAACTATCACTCCAGCTTACCCATCTTGACATTAAACGCAAACACAGTTGGAAATGGAACAAAGAGGTGTCGAGCAAGAAACAGCCCAAGCGTAATTGAGGTTCCTTAGATTTGTACCGGCAATCCCCCTTCGATTATTACTGCAACTGAGTATCAGAGATAATTCTGGTAATTGCTATTTGCATCTAGTGAGGTGAAAACGAACTTACTTTCAAAGGTAAATCAAACATTCAATAGTTAACGAAGAGTTGGCAGTACCTATTACCTAACATTCAACACTAATTATCTGCAAGCTGTGTATCTTCTACGCGCTAAATAGGAATGATTTTCACGCTTGGATTTCCAATTTTATGCATGTTAATATGCAAACTCTTGAAAAAAAACCCAAGAATCCACCGACCAAATTTGGACAAATGAAATGTGAAATTTTTCTTTATAAAACCAAAAAGGGGCCCAACAAAAAGAACCCACAAAAATTAAAAAAGAGGAAAGAAAAATGCATGTTTTTAACCTTTATACTTTATTTATATTCCATTTCATTTAAACTTCATTCTGATGATCCCTTTTCAAATTTCCTCTTTTCAAAACAGAATATTTAAGCCACAAACAAATTTATTAATGTTTTATTAAATTTAAAAATACCTCTTTCCTCTGTTCGTATTATAAAAGTTATACACACGGTGAATATTTTGCGTATTTATGGTATTTTAATTAATATATTTTAATCAGCACATTCTGCTCTGTAGTTTTGCAATGCCTGCAAATACTAATTTCGACGTTCTCTTGGAAATGGCAAATAATTTCAATTTGTTGTGAAAACTGGGGAACTGGCTTGATGAGTTTATGAAAATATGTACTTTAAAGTTATTGCTATAATATTAATCCTTGAGGATTAAACCTGTTTATAAATAGTCACGTCAAATTGTCGGAGAAAAGATTCGAATGTGGAATAAACTATATGAGGTAGTTTTTTTTTGGGTTAAAGCCTTCATTGAAGTGTACAAAAGAATACCCTAAGTTTGCTGCAATTAATTCGCAGCAAATCCCAAAACATTTATTTGAAAAAATGCAAAAAATCACATTTACGTGAATTGCCAATTTCCTGTACTTCCTAGGTCTAAAAAGTCTGTGACAAAAAGAAAGTAAATAAAATTCTACAAACACTAAGAAAAATTGAATGTTCTAGCTTCAACAGTTTCCAAATTATGGTCTTCCAAAGTACTCGCGTTTTCTCGCATATTAAGCTAAAAATACATAGTTTTCAATTTTTTATCTACATCTCAAAATTCATTAGTCCTACGCAAAAGTGATCTATGTGTCAATGAAATTAGACTAATTTGCACTATTTAAAAAAATCCAATGTTTTAGGTCTATTAGGTCACGAGGTTCGAGTTGTTAAAGTTGTCCATGTTTAACTAGCTTTTGCAAGGTAGTGCGGGAATCACATTTTTGTGAAAATAGCTTGCTTCTAAAGTATTGAACGAAAAAATACCTACGATATTAATTAAAGAAAACAAAATTTTGTGTAAAATTAAAAATAAGAATGCTCTAATTCTATTAAGTCGTGAGTTAACTTTTCAAAAAGTTCAGTTTTTTCTCATTTTACAACTAAAAAATTACAGACGTAGTTTTTTAAAAATAGCATGATTATAAGGCATTCCAATCAAAAATACCTAGAATAATAATTGAAGTAAACAAAATTCCGCGCAAAAATAAAAAATAAGCTTCTAACTCTATTAGATCACGAGTTGTGACTATTCGAACTGCACTATTTCTCAATAAATTGGCTCTAGCGTTCCGTAACGATCAATTAGTGTCATATTTTTGCTTCAATTATTATTCTCGGTATTTTTCAGTGAAATGCCTTGGAAGTAAGCTATTTTCAAAAAGCTACGTCTGTAATTTTTTAGCTGTAAAATGAAAAAAAACTGAAATTTTTTAAAAGTCATAACTCGTGATCTAATAGGGTTAGAACATTCTTTGTTTTTAGTTTTACACAAAATTTTGTTTTCTTTAATTAATATTTCAAGTATTTCTACATTCAATACCTTAGAAGCAAGCTATTTTCATAAAAATATGAGCCCCGCACTATCTTGCAAAAACAGGTAAAAAATGGTAACGACAACTCGTATCTCGTGACATGATAGACCTAGAGCGCTGGACTTTTTTTTTAAATACTGAAAATTATATCTACTTTCATTGATCACTTTAGATCACTTTTAACGAATTTTGAGTTGTAGATGAGAAAATGAAAAGTATGTATTTTTTAGCTAAACATGCGAAAAAATGCGAGTAACTTGAAAGACCATAACTTAGAAACTGTTGTAGCTAGAACATTCGATTTTTTTTTTAGCTTTTGTAGAATTTTATCCCCTTTCTATTTGTCAGAGATGGGCATTTCCATGAAAGTGCTCCTGCGTCAAGATTTTTTAATGAATGTAAAAAAAGCGCATTATAGTTGGAAACTGAATTTTTTTATATTATACTTATTAATAGTTACCACAAGCTTCCAAATCCTTAACTTTTTTTAGTTTTAACGAATAATGAGTTTTTATATATTAATTAATGTGATGTGACGCACGCACCTTTTGTCCGCTTTTTCATGGAAATGCCCAGATACTTTTGACCTAGGAAGCACAGGATATTGGCAATCCACGTAAATTTGACTTTTTGCACCTTTTTCAAACAAATTTTTTGGATGTGGTACGAATTGATTGTAGCAAGCTTAGGGTATTCTTTTGTACACTTTGTTAATTTTCTAAAAACTAAATGAATAGTTTTCGTTCCTAAACTTTACTATCTTTTCCATTAGTTTATAGCTCTCAAAATTGTGAGAAGATTAGAAAGCGAAAGATCTGCTGTTTACCGAAATAACTAATTTGTTTTATATCTCTTCTGCAGCTTTTACATTTTAATCTTTATTACGGTCTGATTTTCTTTATTACTTTAACTAATAATTGATTTTCGTTTCCCTTTCCCTCAATTTTATCAATCTCAACAGTTCAGCCCTTAATTTTGTACTTCGAATATTCAGACTTGCTTCACACTCGTAGATGAGAACATCTGACCGTCCTTGTTCAGACTAAGTTCTCAAAGTTGTATATTAATAGTCAGTTTAGCTAAGGAGTCGACACCTTCACTTGTATTTTTCAATTTTTTAAATAAAAATATCTTTTTACTACTACAAGTTATTTCAAACAAAAATTAGGTACATCAAATTAATTTGGGGTGTACCAGTGCACGTAAAATACATTTTGCACATTTTTTACACTTCAATGAAGGCTATAAGCAAAAAAACTGCCTCATATAGTTAATTCCACATTAAAGCACAATTTGACTGAGCTAGAAGTGAAATAAATTTTCATAATAATTGCGAAAGCTGGAATGCAGTCTCCAAAGCGATTTTCTTCATTAAAAAAAATGTATGGTTGAGTCAACAAACCAAATGTATCGTTGAGTCAACCAATTGGTTAATAACATTTGATTAATTTCGTGAAAATCTTTTTTATTATAAACAGTTAACCAAATTAACAAACTTGAAACTAAAGACATTAACCGGCTTCAAATTGTTGGGTTACTTTTTTCGAATGTCAAACCGTAACTTTATTTCGCGCAGCTCAAATGATTCAACAAATTTCAGCATTTTCACTAATAATCCAGAAGTATAGAAGTAAAGTAAAAATAATGTATAAGATTTTTCAATGATAATGCACAAACCATTTTGTTCTCAATGGCTCTCTGTGGTTGTTATCCGGGTTAAAGCATTAATTTTCAGAGCGTGAGTTTATGAAACTATTAAAGTACTTCGTCGCTTTCGGGAATTCGTTCCTAGCTATTCATAACGTGCGATAGTTTGACAGAATGAAGGTATTAGTCTAAGAAAGGGGGTTAAAGGTGGAAGAGGGGCAGCTGATTTTATCGAGCAAGTTTTAACTGCCATTTTATGACACCGCAGCTTTCTAGACCGTTCCTTTGGATATAGGCATCGTGCCATACACTGTATTAGTGGCACTAAAACCGAAATTAATTATTCAAGACGTGGCCTCAACCCTGAACATCATTTTTCCCTTCTTCAATCTTTTTTAAAATTTTGTTCGAAACTACCATAAAAATCCGAACATTATACATTACAATATGTATTTTTTCTTTTAAATAAACATCATACATTACAATATGTATTTTTTCTTTTAAATAAACATCATACATTACAATTTGTATTTTTTCTTTTAGATAAACATCATACATTACAATTTGTATTTTTTCTTTTAAATAAACATCATACATTACAATATGTATTTTTCCTTTTAAATAAACATCATACATTGCAATAAGTATTTTTTCTTTTAAATAAAAACAGAATCTAATAAGATGTATTTTAATAATAGGATGTAATGCAATAATTGAGACCAATGAATGCAAGGTCATAAATAATCTTACGTTTATGAATCAAGTGTCTGGAAAGGGGCGAGTTATGGCACTAATAATTCAGAAACTCGTCAGCAGCATATAATTCACGGTTCGTAATTGCTGCCTTGAGATTTTCTTTAGCCGAGCACTGACGTCATCAATCATTTGACAAAGGCTGTGGTCACGACCTTTCGCGTCTTAGGTGCCACTATAAAAAGCGGTCCTCTTGTCACGAAGCCGAGTAGGGCGACAATAGAAAGTTCGTCTATTGTAGCGACGGCCTGTTGGACATGGTAGGCAAGAATGAGGGTTGCAAGTAGTTCCAGCCATTTCAGCTGACTGGGTGGGGGTGAAAGGTTACATGGAGATGAAAAAACTCAGCTTTTGACATAAAGTTGAAAACTTATTCTAAAAATAAAAAGTTTAAGGTGAAACACTAAGATGGTCAAAAAATGCATTACGAAAACTTTTTTGAGTCTAGAGGACAACTATTCCCCCATTTTGTTAAATTCTCCGATAAAGAAAATGCATATTTTTGTTTTTTTGACCATTTTAAGACGCGCTCCTGGGCCTTTGAAATTAACAAGGGACTTTAAATGGGAAAATCTTACTTTACAGAAAAGTGACAAAAAAATACTTATCTTATAAATAAGTTATATAAGATATAATATGCTTATATCTTATCTTTTTATAAATTAACTTTCAGTAAATTGTTGAGAACTGTTCAATGAATAATTTCTATTCAATAAATTTTCAGTTTGACCCCTTCAACCCCTTTATATTGTGCCCTGAAAATTCCACAAAAAATGAAAATAGCAGTTTTATGGATAAATTGCACCAAAGACAGGATTGTTGAACTTCTTTTTTAAATAAATTATTTTTTTCGATAAGTAACAAATTTTGAAGTATTCTTTAAATTATATTCAATTACTTAAAAGTTATTAATTGTTAAAAAGATTATTTTTCCTATTTAAATTATGATAAGTTAGCATTTTCTGGGATGAATGACACAAACAATATTATTCTTAGCATTCATTCATTAAACAATTTTATTCTTAGCATTCATTCATTAAACAATTTTATTTTTAGAATTCATTCATTAAACAATTTTATTCTTAGCATTCATTCATTAAACAATTTTGTTTTTAGAATTCATTCATTAAACAATTTTATTCTTAGCATTCATTCATTAAACAATTTTATTCTGAGCACTCATTCATTAAGACATTTTTCAATTGTTTACACATTTTTCATTCGTTTAAAGAATTTTTTTTGACCGCCTAATGAAACAATGAGTGTTTTATTTCATCTAAAAAGAGTTTAACAGAACGTTTCTCGTTAATTTGTTCATCAATATTATAAAAATAATTGTTTCATTTTAATGAACGGAAGTTATAAGTTAATTACATAAATTTTAGTTGTTTTTGGCCTTTTACGGCTATTTTTACTGACTCTCCTCTGATGAAATAAAATTTGTATTAAAAAATTTTATTTCATCAGAGAAGAATCAGTTTAACAAAAATTGGTATTAATAGCCGTAAAAGGCCAAAAACAACTAAAATTTATGTAATTATTATTATTATTATTTATCGGCATTTGGAACTCGAAAGTTCATTGCCTCACCTACCCGAGACCGCCACGCGTTTCTATCCTGTGCATCATCCATCCACTCATTATAATCATATCCTAGTTCTACCAAA
>JBAGKK010000468.1:193168-207611 GCA_037177015.1 Euceroptres primus | reverse complement strand
TTCAATTAAACATTAATTGAATTATTTAAGCTGACCCTAAAGCCAAATTTACCATCCAATATTATAAACGATTAATAAAATTGCCTAAAACTTGAAAATAGTAAGGGTTTTAACTGAGCAAAATACGTTTTAGTTTAAAAAAACTCTATATAAATAAATATATATATATACACACACACACTAGGAACGGTTTCAATAATTATTGAAACCGTTGAATTATTGAAAATTAACAGACTACACGATTATAATCGTGTAGTCTGTTAATTTTAACAACCCAACTTTTCTCCTCTCGACGACTTCTTATAGGTATTTTTATCTGTTAATATAGATTTTTCATTAACTAAAAAATTATTTTCTCAATTAAAACCCTTACTATTTTCCAACTTTGGCCAATTTTAGAAACGTTTAAGAAATTTTTTATTTACAAACTTTTTATCTACTACGTTTATTGAATTCAATTGTTTATTATGGTACAAGAATTTCTTACTAATTACGTTATAAATATTTCCTGCGAGTTTTATATTTAGAACAAATTTAGGGTCCATTTTAACCCCTAAAACTTAAATTTATCCCAAAATCAATGCTTTAAGGATGCTAAACACTCATTAAAAAAATGTTGTTCATTATGACAAATATTTGGGAGTATTTGCACTTCTACAGAGGCGTACACAGCTGTGCAGAAATATTACCTTTAGTTTTGATAAAAAATTTAAATCTGTAGAAAATAAAGATTATTACACCCTTGGGGTCACATATCCGATAAAAAAACAACTTTGGCGACCTCTAAACAATTTTTTTAAATTTGAAAAAAGTACAGAATAACTTTCCCTCGAGGAGAAAGAAACTAGTTTTTAGAAAAAGTGGCCAATAAAATAAATCAGGGCTTTCTCAAAAAAGAATATTTTTCTGCTTTCTTTGCCCTGGATGTTTCATACGTGTGTCTTTGTTAGAAATCATTATTTGTTGGTCGCAGAAACAATTAAAAATATCCTTTTAATTAAATTTTGTCTAGCCATCGGCAAACTTAGAAAAAAGCAACGACTACTGCTAAAATGCAAAATTTCCAGTTTATGAAAAAAGTGGCCAATAAAATAAGTCAGGGCTTTCTCAAAAATAAATATATTCCTGCTTTCTTTGCTACGAATATTTGATATGTGTCTCTTTGTTAGAAATCAGCATTTGTTGGTTGGCATAAACAATTAAAAATATCAGCTAACTTAGAAAAAAGGAACATTTATTACAAAAATGCTAAACCGCTTCAAGGTTTTGGAAAATTGTAAAATCGGAATTTCGTTATCTAATAAAATATCACCTCATTTGACTCTCTACTTTTTGCACTTTTCACGTGAATCTCCTACTGAACTTTACTTGCACGCATTCTTTTTTGAGGTTATTTAACTTTCAGCACATTTTTAAATGATATACGGCTAATTTTTTGTCACTATTTTACAAAAAATGGACACTTGTAAAACTTAATACAAAGTGCGCAAAATTAACCACGTGAATATTATTTTTAGAAGTAATTAATATTTTTAAAACGTCGCAACAATTGAGATATCCTCTGGACATCCCAGGGATATCCTGAAAATTCTGGGATATCTGTAGAACTGATGTACGATTTCATGAATTCGGGATATCCCTAGAAGATCCTGCGGATATCCAAGGAATATCCCAAATACTAAATTCAGGATATCCCGTGGATATCCTGGTATATCCCCTAAATGTCCCTCTTATATTTACACTTACGCTTTCCGGGATATTCTGAAAATAACCTGGGGATATCCGTTATTATGGGGAAATGAATACAGGTTTTATTTTAATCAAGAACCACATTTCTTCATTGCTTTTTAAAATATGTGGAGACTTCAATTTTTTAGTGGTTGAAAGTTAAAGCTTTCAAACTTTCTCAACCTTCTCGGGGATTATGAAAAGGAAACTTGAAATTCGTATAAAAATAGACTCGAGCTAAAATCCAAGGAAAACTTACGCGGAAAAGACAGAGAGTGGCTCGCTTTAATATTAACGCTTTAAACGTAGACGAACACAGCACTTGAAAGATGCGAGTAGGTTTCGTGTCTGCTATTCTTAAACTTCAATAAAGCAGACGTCTGAAATGAAAACTGTGAAGTAGGAACATTTCTCTCGCTTTAAAGCAGATGATTATTGCGATGCTTGCAAATTAGCCAGCGTGACTGTCAACGCGAGAAATAATATGAAACAGTTCAAGTCTTGGTGCAAAGTGAACATAAGTTTTTAAATCATATAGTTTTTAATTAAATTTTTCATAAAACGTTTGCTTAACAATGTGTTATGAAAAATCTGAATGTTTAATTGGAGAAGGAACTAGGTTGTAGGGGGAAGTGTTTTTTTCATAAATTATAAAAAAAATATCGTACTTTTAATTTAACTATAAAACTACCTCTTGTCTGGAAAAATATCTTGGATAGGTACCGAGAAAAATAAATTCCAGTAAAACAAGCTCTCTTTTCAAAAATGTATAATTCAACTGAAGTCTCTTTATTACTTGAAAACATAACAAAGAGAATCTGCTCAGCAGATAGAAAGAAAGGTACATTTCCTTTGAAAATATTTTTGAAAATCTGAACTTATCAAAAAAGTAAGAAAAAACCGTTGTTAAGAAGTTTGAGTGCGTTTATTCTATGGTGTATTTCAATTGTGATCATTTCATGAACACTGAGCTTCCTCATAGAGAATTGTTTTGATGATGAAAGTCTATACAGAATTTTATACGACCAATTTTTGTTCCAAATAAAAAATTCTGTGTTTATTTACAATATTTATATACAATGAACAACTTGACTTTGGTTTAAAAAATCAACTTTATAAATAAATGATAAACAAAACAAAAAGTTACAAATCCATAGATGACAGTCATGATCCATAGATCATGATTGTACTAATAGAAGGTTTTAAAATAGGTCATAATCTCTATGATATATTTCGTGAGAGTAGTCAATATCAACAAATTTTCAAAATTAAGAAAGTTTTCATCTCACAAACGTTAGACAAATTAAAAAATTTTTCCATATTCATAATTAAATTTGCTCATAGAAGTTTTTTGAATACATCAATCAATTTGTCTCATCAAATATATATGATATTATTTGATAACATATTTCGTGAGAGTAGTCAATATCAACAAATTTTCAAAATTAAGAAAGTTTTCATCTCACAAACGTTAGACAAATTAAAAAATTTTTCCATATTCATAATTAAATTTGCTCATAGAAGTTTTTTGAATACATCAATCAATTTTTCTTATCAAAGTGAACAAATTATATTCTTACAATATTATTATAATATTATTATATATTTACAATATTATTACAATATCCATCACTAAAGTTTAAAAAAAATTTACTGAAAAACAAAAACTAAAAAATCAAAAAATGTTTTCAGAGTAAAATTTTTTTTTAGAAGTAGTTATAATCATTTTATCAAATTATATATAATAAATACCACCCCTTGCTTTAAAAAATTTGGTTCTTAGGCTCTTCTATTACTTTCAAATCTGAGATAAAAGTTATTGAAAATTTCTTATTTTTCGACTTTAGTTTTTGAAATATCAAGATATTGATATTTCTTGAAATATCAAAAAATGGACATTTCTTGAAATATCAAAAAATTTACATTTCTTGAAATATCAAGAAATGGACATTTGTTGAATTATCAAAACATTGATAAATCAATCTATATCTTTTACATTAAAACACATTTTTAAAAAACATGTTACATTTCATAAAACTCTACGTAAACAAATTTTTTTCATCAATATAATCAAAATTGAAAAAAATTTACATCTAAAACCCACTAAAATCCCACCAAATTTCGTGACCCTAGCTCAAATAGTTTTTGAGTTATTACGGAAAAAGTAATGACACACACACACGGACGTTTTTTAAAAACCTTATTTTCGAACTCCTGAGGTCGAATTATGCCGAGAAATGTCGAAAAATTGAATTCGAAAATTTTCATTGGTATAGAGATTTCTCTATGAGGAAGCAATATTTAAAGTGAAGCCAATATAGTTTGCCCTGACAATAAATGAGAACCTATAGCAATTTTATATTGAATTTTCCTCTAGCATCAAATTTTACATCACGTACAGCCCTGAATTTATTTAACTTCACTGAACCTATTCGTCGATTTTAAATTGGATTTTTGGAATTCCAGAAAAAAACAAAATAAAATTTTTTAAATGATCAATAAGTTTTTATTGTTCAAAGTGAGAATCAAAGCGGGAAGTGAGATTGAGGGTTTGATTATTTGCGTCTTCTAAAGAATCAAAGTGATCCCAGGTTTTTATTGTGTCTGAATTAACGAACGGACCATTTGTAAGCCAGCTATTTCCCCTGTTCCGGCTAGTCAAGATGGCTGACAGGTTGGCGTTGTCTAAAACAATTGAAACTCATTCGCCAGTGCGGGACTCTCTGCTATACCCAATTAGGGAGGATCCTCCTGAGCAAGTTTGCTGAACGAAAACGGCCAGAAATTAAATTAATTTTATCGGCTTAAAGCGAAGCCTTCCAGGAACCCAATCCAGAATTCGACCCCCACCTTTCCGACCTCCATTATCCGTGACTTTACTCCACTTCCTTTTCCTTTACTCTACTCACTCTTTATTTTCTTCGTCTCCTCCCTCAGAACTTTTACCATCTATTTTATTTTAGTTCTCAGAAGTTACAGTTCCCGTTAAAGGTAATCATGAAATTTTTTTAATGAGACAATCCCAACCTACCTTATTATTCGTCCAAATCACTAGTCTTCGACAATAAGGTCATTAAATAAAATCAAAATTGTGCTTAAAACGTTTCGGTCCTAGTTTGAGACGCTCTTCAGTCAATATTTATTAGAAATTCTGAAAAGACAAATCAAGTACATAGAAAAAATAATTCAGATTTTGGTTATAGAATTATATGTGGATATAAAAAATTAAAAACGATGATATAAGATAATGTAATTGTAGATATGAGAATGACAACTCGGTAAAGACGATTTAAAGTTATCCCCTAAATTAGATTATTTTAACTATTACTTGGGAGGCCAACTTCAAATGGTCTTTAACGAGTTGTCATTCTGTCTTCAATTAAAGTTATCAAAAAAGAGGTTGCTTTAAAATTATGAGCAATTCACTTGTATGACACAAAATTTTCTAATTCTATTAAAATAATAAAACCCAAATATTTTAATAAACAAAAAACATAGTGAAATTTTTTCGAATTTTTAATTACAAATATTTGAAAGTCTTCTTTTTGTAATTGTTTCAGCATTTAAACTGTTTTTCTAAATGGTGATTATGGTACTATGTTTGATGTCATATTATGTTTTTTTTTGTTTGTTCAATTACAATACGTGGAGTTTAGAATTTTAATAAAATTTGAAGATTTTGTGTCATACAATTGAGAGCAACCTCTTTTTTGTTAACTTTAATTACATTATCTTATATTTTATATCTACATATAATTTTAGAAAAAAAATGTACTCGATTTGTCTTTTCAGAATTTCTAATAAATATTGCCTGAAGAGCGTCCTGAACGTCCCAACGTCCCAACGCACAGTGGGAGGAATCGGGAATTTACTGTTCATAATCCACTATGGCCTACAATTCTTGACCAATTTTGATGTTTTTTTATTTAAAATGCTCACGATTAATTCTGACAGAATGACTATAGGCCCAATTTTTCAATTTCACTCTGTGGAATTTATTATTTAAACAAGCAGAACGTCAAAATTGGACATTTTACGAATATTATTTTTTTCCTCCGAAGAAAAGACTTAGGAGAAGTCGCTATCAGAATTATTGCAGATATACTTCAGGAACATAAATTTTCAGTTTAAAATTTCAGCCAATTGTTTTAAACAATTTATATAAGCAATTATTTTCAAACGGTGCTCAACCGTAACAAAAAACTTTATCTTGATTAAAAATTCCTAAATATCTCGTAGGAGTAGTATTTCGAATGGAAAATAACCTTTAATTAACAATTACCATTATTATAAATATTCTAATAAACAAATTGTATTTTTTTTCGAAGTATTGTTTTTCTCATCAAACAACTTTCAAACTAATTCTGAATATATTCTAAATAGCTGCAGAAAAATAAAGATGTTAAATATTTGTATTTTTAATAACAATATTATAAATAAATTTAAAAGTTTAGCGTTTTCCATCGGAAAAAAGTTATTTTTTCTGCTACATCATGTCGCAGCTGTCTCATTGGTTATATTTCATCAAGAAAGTGCGGCACCAACTCGCAATTGTTATTGTTATTACCAATATTTTAAATAAACAGTCATTTATAGCAATTTTACGTCTGAGTAAGTGGTTTTTTTTCGTAATGATTATCTTAATGCATCTTGATAGTAGTACTTAAATAGGTAACTTTGTCAGCAATTCTTAATTAATATTATTATTAAATAATAATAGACAATTGTGACTTTTATTAACAAAATATTTAAGAAAAACTATTCTGCTATGGAAATAAGAGGTTTTTTCACCATTTATACTTATGTGGAGATATTTTTGTAAAACAAAATACAAATTAAGCGACTAGCACGGTAAGCAGCTTTAAATTATTAATAAATTTTAATAAATTATAATAAATAGTAACATACTTGTAATGCAAGAATAGTATTAAGTGAAAATGCATAATTTTAAATTATTAAAATTCAATCATTTACAAATTTAGTATATTCACTTTTGTAGCATAAGTTCAAGTGACGTTTTCCACTCAAAATTGACTAATTTACGGAATTGATGGGTTTTTACTTCACAAATTTTTACCCTATAGATAATAGATTTTCTCCGTATTAAAATCTTGTACATACTTATATTGAAATTTAATAAATATTGTTAAAAAGCAAAAGCACTCAAAATTGATTTTATGTATCTTAGCTTTGGCTAGATTATATGCAGGTTTGTAGTAATTTCATTATTATTATTGAATAAAATTTATTACTGTTTATTATTTTTTTAATAATAGGAATAAAAAGTTATTGTTTACTCTTAAGCATAAAAATGGACTCGTTTAAAGTGTCCAAGAAACTACTTCGTGACTTTTTAATAGCAAACGGCAGCAATGACTTGCAAAGTCAATTTTTCTCATGGAATATTATAGTACAGCAAAATAATATAGCAAAATAGTTTTTTAAATATTTTGTTTATAAAAGTCACAATTTTCTATTGTTATTTTTTTAAATAATAATATTAATTGAGAATAACTGACAAAGTCACAATTTTCTATTGTTATTTTTTTAAATAATAATATTAATTGAGAATAACTGACAAAGTTACTTATTTAAGTACCACTATCAAGATGCATTAAAATAATCATTACGAAAAAACCGCTTATTCAGACGTAAAATTGGTATAGATGACTGTTTATTTAAAATTGGTATTTTCCATTCTAAATAATACTCTTACGAGATATTTAGGCACTTTTATTTAAGATAAAGTTTTTTATTGCGTTTGAGCACCGTATTAAAATAATTGTTTATATAAATTGTTCATAACAATTGGCTGAAATCTTGAACTGAATATTTATGTTCCTGAAGTGTATCTGTAATAATTCTGATAGATAGCGACTTCTCTTTTCTTCGGAGAAAAATAATAATATTCGTAAAATGTCCAATTTTGACGTTCTATTTGTTTGAATAATAAGTTTCACAGAGTGAAATTAAAAAAGCGGGCCTAAAGTCATTCTGCAGGAATTAATCCTGAGCATTTCAAGCAAAAAAACATTAAAATCGGTCAAGAATTGTAGGCTGTAGTGGATTATGAACAGTAAATTCCCGATTCCTCCCACTGTGCAACGTCTCAAGCGTCCCACACTAGGACCGAAACGTTTTAAACTTAATTTTAATTTTATTCAATGCCCTTTTTATCGAAGACTGATTCAGACGAATAATGAAATATAATCAAAGTAGATTCTTTCATTTTTGTAGAATTTTCCTTTTATAATGAGCTGAAGAATGGTGAAAAATGTTCAGTAGTTTCGAAGACATTAGTTATTTGAAAAACTAGGGGGAAAATTTATAAAAAATTTTCTTTTTCTTTTTTGGGAAATGCGTTTTCTCAGTAGCGTAATTTTTAACTGAATTAATAAATTTCTGTCTTTTTTTGAGAAGGCTTGAATTGAAAATTATTCTCGTTTAAGTTATTCAATTTAGGAACTAGTTAGGGATTCTCTGGAAGAGAGGTACGTCAGTTCTGGATGGTGCAAGACACATCAAAGGTGCTTGGGATGTAATTAACTTAATCAGGGACTATCATGGCGATGCAGTTCATTACACCTAAAGGCAAACTTACGAGCCGGAGCAGCGCTCAGCAAGAACAAGTTTTATCTCACTTATGCCGATGATAAATTACGGATAGCCTTCCGGCTTGCTATCAAAATTGAATTTCCCGCTTGCGTCCCTCTGAGACACTTCACAGCAAACTTTTCAGCTCGCAAAGCGTTTGATTTAATCGATTATGTCACGTCTCCGCGCCCAGATTTCAAAACGAGTAGAAATTATGCAAAAATCACTGTCTAGACGAGAGAAAATATAACATGAATATATTAGAAGAAAAAAAAAAAGAGAATAAATGAAAATAAATTGTTGAAAAATAAATTGTATTGAAAATTGAAAATAAATAAAGGGTATTGAATAAAATAAATAAACGAATAATATTAAAATAATTAGAGAGGATAATGAATAAATATTAAGTACGATGCGTTTTCTGAAAAAATAAGGAAAAGTCCTTCAACTATATGCTCATCAATTTCAATAAACTTCGATTCAAGTAACCTAGTAGAAAGACTGACTACATTCCTCTTCACTTTTTCTCATACATCTTCATTTCATTGACTGCTGACATTATTATCTCCGGAGACGTACTTTGAAAGATTTGATTTTCTCTGAAGAACTGGTTGAATCAGTCTAAAATGAAACGTGACTGTTTAAATATATGTACCTGTTTTCCCTTTTGTAAATTTACACTTTATTTTTTTATCTTTGAAAATTTATTTCTTCCGATCTCCCTTCAAGTAACGTTTCCTTGTTTTCCATTTTTATTTAATATAAAATACAAGAAGAAAGAAATCGAACTCAAGTAAAATCAAATCAGCTCCAATATACAAAGTCCAATATTTTCTATCAATCAGTAAATAATTCTTTTCGAAATTCTTGGGAAAGTCTGAAATTCGGTCGAATTTCAGATGTAAAACAGGAAACAATACCAATGTAAATGCATCGTGCTTATAATATTTGAGGAACACAGTCAGTTTTCAAGGAACGTGAAATCGGATTCATACAGTCTATATTTCCTTGCATATATAGTAGGTAGTTGCATACTTGGATATAGGGAAGGCAGATGCACTTTCAGAAATATGTGCAGTTACCCACAGTGCACATACAGACGCACATTAGGCGAAACCAAGCCGAACTGTGTGCGGTTGCGAGATGTGGGCTGGGTAGCTGGGTTCTTGGTTTCCAAAGCTTCATGCAGGCAGCTAGAATCTACGTATGAATGTCACGTGGCGGAAACACGACGGGCATTTCGTTCACGCGGTGGCATCACGCAATTTCATATATCCTGAAACATCCGTGTATACCATAAACATTATTACACTTATGTCTAAAATGTACATAAATTTTCATTATCAGTTTATACAGGAAGTTCTCAAGTTCAAATTATCTAATATTTCCCGCAATAGAAGTTTATTTCGAATCACAATTTATGGTACAAATCTTATTTTTCATAAAATTTGATTAAAGGACTTGAATTATTTATAAATCTGCAAAAAATTGTTCCTTAAACATCTTAATATCTCATGGAAATTTTTTCATCCAACAGAAACAATGTTTTTTCCTTTACTTGAAATTATTAGATTATTAATTTCATACAAGAATAATCTATTTTAAATTTTACGTCGCATGCTTCTACAGAGAATAAAGCCATGAATATTAAACTTCATAGTTTATTCTTTTATTCTAAATTTTATTACCCGGAAGTTATAAGATAAGATAAGAATCATAAATTGGTTCTTGCACAATATCATGCATACAAAATGCATAATAAAACTGTAGGAGAACGAATTTATCTCGATAAATATAGGGAATGAAAATAAAAATCCTCGAGAAAAAACTGGAAGGAATAAAAATTTAATTTCCTTACTGCGTTTTCATACGTCCAGGCAATGGCCAATCCAAATATTATACAGGACCGAATTTGAGGAAATAGAACGCTGCTGGAAATCTTTGAGATATTGGATTCCGCATGCTGTAACGTGCGCAAACTCTAAAGCACGTTCTTTGGAAGACACCGTCTCATCTTCGAGATTTCAAATCATTCCATTGACTTTTTCAATCCAAGATAAACAAGTGAAAATGAAATTTTCAAACTTTATTGAATTTTTTTATTGATATTTCTTTATGTCTTAAATATTATTCATCTTAAAAACGAGATTTTAACAATTCAATTTTCTCTTTGAATAAATTATCTACTTAATCAGTAAATAATCTAATTAGCGTCCTCAAAATAATTCACTCTGATCGAGTTTAACTTATATTGACTATCATTTTAATTCGATTTTCATAATTTCGTTCAATCCTGATATAATGAGAGCAGATTATCGAAAGCGGATAGTAAATTGAGCACATACGTTTATGTGGTTTTATGCTCAATTGCCATCGGGAGTACTAATACGGTGAATTCCTATATAGCGCGAACACAATGTAAAGTAAATATGATATGTCATATGATTTTGCAAAATTTACTACACGCAAACAATCAGTGGTGTGGATTTTTTTGCTTTACATTTTGAACAATTGAACAATTCTAAAAATTCTCAATGAAAATATCGAATAACTTTTCTTTTCTTTTTTATTTTTGTCTGTATTTTTTTCACTTTTTCCTTCGTTTTTTCTTTTCCATTCATTTTAACTTTGTCTCACTCATTCCTACACCTTCCTTTTCCTCTGCAACAATTTTCTTCACTTTTCTCGTACTTACGGGCACGCGAAAGTCTAATCCTGAAAAATGGTGAGGAACATTTTTCATCGGATTCAAAGTTACAATCTGTACCTACGAGAATACGCCCGGATAGAGCGAAGCTCCGAACAGACATTTCTGAGCCTCACTCGGTCATTGCACGATTTCATGCGGAAAGAATGTTGGTAAAAGTTGAAACTGATAGAGGAAGGGGGATACATATAGGATGAAGACGAAGGGATACAATAAAGTCATCGTTTCCAGATAATAACTCGACTTACATTCTTGATTCTTCCCCCATAAAAAAGTTTTTCCCGCTCCATAAAAATTGATCGAGTGAGATCCTTTCAAGTTTACCATATTCTGAAACCTTATTCCTCCTTACTTTATGTAAAATGACCAATTTTAAAATGAAAAGGTTATAAAAGTCAAGATTTCAGAAAATTTATGTCTAATATCCATAATGCCTTATTAAGTATTTTTACTTTATGTATTTCTCTGAGTGCACCCTTGCTGTTTTGAAAGAGAGAAAAAACGCAGAATTCTGACAAGGGAAAAGAAGGAGAATATTGCCAAACGCTGCTCAAGGGTAGGCAGACAGGGTGGCCAGGGTAAATAGCAATTAGGTCTTCTGATCCTTTGATCCTTGGCCAAATGCGAACCCGAGGGATCGTCGATGAAAAATTGTACTTGAAAAGAGAACAAAAACAGGAGAGAGTTTCCCAAGCGGAATATTCTTACAATGTGAATTATACGTGCTAAGTTTTACTCGAATTATTTATTTTCATCAAAAAAATTTCTTTTAATTTTGTTTCTCATTTTCTTTTAATTTTGTTTCTCATTTTCTTCTAATTTTGTTTCTCATTTTTAAAAAATTTTGTTTCTCATTTTGTCATAAGTAAATAGATGTTCATAATATTTTCAAGCGATGAATTTTTTATAGTTCTAGAGAAAAGCAGCTTTGAGAAATTATGAAGGATTGAATTGCTTTGAGAGGGAACCCTTAAGTGCATTCACAATCGCGTGACGTATGGCTATGGAATTTCGCCAATTATGAAGTTTCCTCAAGAGCGCTTTTCAGCCTTCATTTCTTTCATTCGAATATTCTTCGCGCGGTTGGCGGTGCACTCGCCCAGTCAAGAGTGGAAACGAAAGAGTAAAATAAAAAAAGAAGGACGTGCAGAGCACAGAGAAAACGGGTATTGGCGATGACAGGTATTAAAGCATTTGTCAGCCACTCGAATATTAGCCCCGGGTACCCATGGTACACACTTATTAGTGCGCACCTCTATGCATGGCTTCGAGCCAACTAGTTACGAACCTGAAGCGAAGTCCAAGCGCGTATAACCAACCAAACCCTGGAAACCTGGCCATGCATACTTAGCATCTCGCTTAGTAGTTTCTTACTTCATAATATAAATCTATCCAATATAAAAAAAAGATTTAAAAAAATTATAAAAATAAATAAAAGAGTTCATTTTTTTCGACTTGGTAGATAATGAGAGTTAAAGATGCAAAGTAACCTTCCACAACAAGGAAAACTCAACACTCCTGAAACGATTCTTTGCAATTCTATTGTTAAAGTAAATGGAAAACCACAAAAATTCATGTAATACCATTTTAATAAATAATTATTCTCCAAAATATTTTTTTCTAAAGTTTGCTACATTTTTGTTTACAACATTCTTTAAAATCAACTGTGATTCTATTTTCCTTTATTTTATAAATCAGCACAAAGATTTGATTGATTTTGAGTTTTATATTGTACGAGGAGAAGATCCCTAAGAAAGTCCTGGAATTCTCTTCCTCTTTATTACTGTTTAAAAGCTTTTCACAATAGATTTAGTATTGAACGGAAATTTTTAAAGCTTTCAAATCTTTAAACGTCTTTAAGTATGTTTAATTAATCAATTATAAATTTTAACAAGGAATTTTAAAAATTTTACTAAAGCCCATATAAACGTCAACAAATTTTATGACCAGAGGGTCAATAGAAATCGATAGAACCAATAGAAACAACATGAATTTAAATAATTTGGGCAATCAAAGACAAGGAAGAGCCAAACTTCCATTCTATTTCCCATATGTTGGTGACATCATAACCGCAGTACGAAAAAACGAGGTAAATACAATCCTAAACATTTTTAACAGTTACAACAACAAACTTAAATTCACTCTTAAAAAAGAAACCAACAATCAAATTAGTTTTCTAGACGTAGTTGTCATTCGAAATGATGACGGTTTAAAAACCAACTGGTACCAAAAATCAACTAACTCAGATAGGATACTTAACTTTTTTTCACATTACCCCATGAAGTACAAAACAAATTTTATCAACAACCTTGTAAACAGGAATATCATTTTTTCTCATGAAGACTTTCATTCGGAAAATATCAAAAAAGTTAAAACAATTTTAATAGATGATTACCCTCTCGAAATGATTAACAGGATAATAAAACAACGCTTACATGTCATCAAAAAGCTCACAAAAAAAATCACACAGTAACATTCAAACCCATCAACCCTCGACTAGCCGTGCCTCTGCAGACACACACGAGTAACACCAACACGACCGACCCAGATGAACCTGCGACTTCACTACTACCAACGAAATACCTCTCTACCCTCTACCGTACGTACAAGGACTCTCCGAAAAATTGCCAGGTGTTCTTAAACATTTTGGGTTAAAACCGGCCTTCCGCAATGTTAATGATTTATCATGCATTTTCAAATAAAAAAAGATCCTATCCCTACTCTTGAGACTAATAATGTAGTTTATAAAATACCTTGTTGTTTATAAAATACCTTGTACCTAAATTAATGATTTATCATGCATTTTCAAATAAAAAAAGATCTTATCCCTACCCTTGAGACTAATAATGTAGTTTATAAAATACCTTGTACTGGTTGCGACTCACAACAAAACGTTCGCTAAAAATCAGAATCTATGAACACACAAAAGACGTTTATAAAACACCTTCAAAATGGACCGCATTAACTAAACATTCCTGGCAGGAAGACCATAGATTTAATTTTCAATTTTCTATATGGTTTTATTTTTTTTAAATGAACAACTTCCAATGAATAATACACGTAAAGAAATTAAATTCAATAGGTTTTATTATCTTTTTGTGATCGTTGCTAATTATTTTTATTTTTTTACAATAGTTGAAAATCAAAGAATAATATTATATGACGCAAAATAAATAAAAAAATTTTAAAATTTAAAAAAACTAAAGCAATAAATCAGTCTTCCTCAATAATATGAATTTTGAATAAAAGTACAGGAAAGTCTCCTATATCAAATTTAGGACCTGCCCTTTCAATCTCACTGGAGTCGACGGTTCTGTTATGCACTCCAAATACAAACACTTAAAAACTTGCACTTTCGTTCCTTCTATCACAACTTTGTTTTAAAATATATTCGTTTAAATATATATATATATA
>JBAGKK010000468.1:55018-67469 GCA_037177015.1 Euceroptres primus | reverse complement strand
GACTGCCCGAGCGATGGGGCCGTCGCGGGACGCTCAGGGGCGGGGGACAGAATCAGTGAAGCGTGAACGACCATGAACGTGGTCCTCTATTCATCGACGAGTGTATGGTTTTTACCAGGAATTACCGAGCATTACCCATTTTTATTAAACGAACCTGATAGAGATCACGATTGCCAGAATTGGCGATTTATTGCCAAATTGGCGATTTTCTTTGACAGATGGCGACCAATTTTCAGGTTTGGCGATTGACGACAAATTTGGTGATTTTCAATTTTTAGCTGGCTACTCCAGACAATAATTCAAAAAATATTCCAAAATTAGGATTTTTGACGCCATCCTAAACTACGACTGACAAAGTGGGCCCTTTCCTCGCGGAATGTCATATGATTATTTAAAATTAGGAAATTTTTATTAATAAACAAAATTGAAATTAATTTTCTTTAATATTGTTTGAAATAAAATAGATTACCTATTGTCCGATTTAAAATATTTAAAATTCCCGCCAATTTGGTGACTTTTTACGACTCTTAGCGAAGGTTTTTAACGTAAAATACCTAAGTGAAGTATTTTACGTAGAAAACAGGTAAAATACCAAGTAAATTACGTGCCAAGATGGCGGACCTGTAGATCTGTGCATAACCTCACTTTCTTGAATTTGTGGTGCCGGCATTCGTAAGAGCTTTTTTCCAATACAATATTGTTCAATAAAAAATAATAATGTCAACTAAAGCGAAACAGAAGCAAAAAAACACTCTGGGCTTCTCATGGATGTGCAGTTACGCGTAACTGGAAGTTTTTTTACGTAAAATACTTAAAGGAGGTATTTTACGTGAAATACCTGGAATATGTAAAATACATGTAGAAAACCTCTGATTGGCTGTCTAATTCAAACTTTTAATTTCTCGCCACAAAGGTGGCGCCCTCATCTAGAAAACAAGATGTAATTTACATCATGTGAAAACTGGTGACGTAAAATACCAGGTGAATTACCGAGATACCGTAGAAAACCAAGTAAATTACCAGGAGTATTTTACTACCCATCTCTGCCAACCGACCAATCAGCAAGTCCGTTTCAAGGGAACGATGTTTTTTCGGTCGCCTGGCACTGCGGCCATCTTGGGAACATTAGAAGGAAACCAACAGTATAACTAGAAGGACGGGAACATCTAGGTTCGGCAGCGGCGTGTCTAACACCTTAACATCACCACCATGGCTGACCCGGAAAAACAGCCCGAACAACCCGCGGCTGTGCAAAAGAAGACGGTCATTGGTAAGGAAATAAAATTCTATCGTTATTTTCATTCTATCTCGTTCGGTTTCACCCTCGTCCTGATACCCTTAGCCGATGTGCCCTCCAGGCTGAATCGCGCTTCGTCGTAATGGCGCCCGCGTCCGCTGCACTCGAGACCATGTGGCCGGTGTACCGGAATTAATAATCTCTCTTTTTTAAAACAACTTTTGCTTTTTTGGTCATCATTCTTGGAGTAAGGGTTTTTTACGCCATTCTAAAGTTGTGTTTAATTTTCATTCTGGTAGCGTTGAGGCAAATTGCGTGTCTAAAATAATTTAGCGAATTTGGGATTCAAAGATCGATTTCCAGAAAATGCTAAGAGACGACGCCTTTCGCGGCATCGAGTGACCTGGGAGATGTTCATAACCTTAAAGTCACTGGGGACATCGACTCCAGAACTCGCCTCTTGTTCTAGTCTGGAATGATAAATTTTCTGAAAATTTAGTTATGGCTAATAGCACTTTATGCCTGGGATTTTGGTTCCGTCATTGGGGCGCATCATTCTTATTTTTGGGATGATAAGTCAGTGATCTTCGTTTCCTGGGAGAGGATCTGGATTATATAATTCCTGCCTTACTCTTAGGGATTGATGGCCTCGAGGTGTGGGTTCGATTGTCATTTTAAACAAATTAGAGAATGTAGGGAGAAAATGTAGTATTTATAGGTTTTTAATGTGAAAAATAACATTGTCATTGTATAAAACAGAAAGTTACTTAAACATAACCAACTGTTTTTATATAGAGAGTTTTGGAACTCTACGTGTTTAAAAAAAAAGTACATAAAAAATGTGATTTTTTAAAGATGAAACGAATAGCTTTAGTTCTGGTTTTTCTTACTTGATAATAAAAATTGAAATAAGTCTCAGAAAATTGAAAAATTATCAGCACGTGTTATTCGAATTTGCTCAGTCATTAGTTTATTTTTATTTTTTTTAAGGAGAAAAACTCAAGAAAACATATCCAAAGGCGTAAATCTGATCTTGTGAACTGTAGAATATTTCTTTAAATTTCAAGAAGAAATATTTGACTTAAAATAATGACTAGTTTATTAAACATTCATTTTCTTCTAACATTAATATTTTAATTTATTGTTTCTAAATTCAGTTTTCTTTTTAAGTTTTTACTTTAATAGTAATTGAAACATTCTATAATTATTATGAATTTTGAAAGATGTTATAAATATTTATGAAAAAAAATTGAGATGAATATTAATGAAATTTCTGTGAGGTACATATAATAAAATAAAGAATGCTTTAAATTTAATGGAATCGTGAATTTCTAAACATGCTCTCAGATTTCAGTAGACTCTTGTGTTATCTGCAGAACAAACGGATTTGTTGTTACAAGCTCGTCGTCTAAGCTCTTAGACATTCTAGCTCCTTAGGGGTCGAATTTTCACTGATCTTGTTATTTGTGTTTGGAAGTAAGTTTCTTTGCAGCAAACCAATTAAATTTTAAGTATGAATCTCTGAGAAATTCAGTTTACAACACAGTTTCTAATTAATTAATTTGCTCCAAAAGTTCAATTTATGTACTTGTGTAGTAGTTGCACCATATATCGAAAGCTACGAATCAGTTTATTTATGTTTTTCAATTTAAATCAGGGGTATACATAAATCTTAAAGTTTAAATTTAAAATATTTATTAAAAACATTATTTTGTTTACTTCAATTTTATTCTATTTAATAAATGGTCCGACTTGAATAGCAATCCTGTTGAATCTGTAATTTTTTTATCATAAATTGCTTTATTTAAAAAATTAAATTGAAGTTCATTTTTTTATTTTACAACTGAAAAACAATAAAGTTGAAGTTTCTGCTAAATTTATTTTATCAAGAATAGAGTGTAGTTAAAGATAAATAATATTAAAAGGTAGGTAAGTGTACTACATTTATTTTTAGTAACTTATTTTTATCTATCTTACGTTTTTCTTTATCAGTTGTGAATTCTCGTAAACAAATTAATTTCTACACTATTTTGAATTAAATCGAAAAAAACATGTTTTTCTTTAAAAAAAAAAATTTCCATGGGAAAACAAAATTCCTAATGTTTTGGAGATGAAACATTTTTGGTCTCACAATTTTCTTGTTTTTTAGTATTTAATTATTTTAAAGAAATTTTAGTAAAGTAGGAGTGAATTCCGGACTGATTAGGGCGTTGAAAATTTTATGGGTGATTTTTTTTGTCAATAGTGACTATTTTCAATTGAAAAATTTTAGGAGACTAATTTTGAGGTTGAAAATGAAAAGTTAGGACGATGGCAAGTTTAGCTTATTTTTCTTTAAGATTGATAATGTTTTGCGTTAATACATTTTTGGGCTTAAGTGTTTGTGAAAAAAAAAAAATTAAGACTCATTGCTTCAGAAAAGTTGCAAACTGCAACGACCTGGATAATATAGGGTCATATGCGACAATATGTCCGTGAGAATATTCTTACGTCATGTCATGAAATAATCCATTTATTACCTATTTTTTATAGGTAGATAAGAAATTACTAAATTCTTTCGCGCTTTTTTACATTCGCTTGTTTTTGCCTCTTCCTAGGGGAAGAGGAATTTATGTAGGTGCATCAATTGACCTATTTACGAAACATTTTTAATCAACTAATGATTATAATAGCTTTAAAAAATGTTTTTTCTTATTATGAGCAACACCTTTTTATTTATGTAAATATAAATAATACAATCATGAAAATTGATCTGCAGTAAATTAAGTTTTTCATACTTAAATGTATAGTTTGTGTATTGAAGGAAATATTACCCAAAAAAGTTAATTTCTCTACTCAGTTTTAATTATTTTTGCTATTCGGTGTAAAAGCACAAGCATGCTCTATAAAGATTTAATTTTGAAGCAAATTAAATATAGAAGAGGCAAAATTCTTTTCTCCATGCCGAAAATCAGATATTTCGTTCTTATTTTTCATTTATAACTGATTTTCGGCTTGAAGAGAAACCTCTTCTATACAATATTTATAGTTTGCATCGAACAGAGCGTTTTTGTAGATAAAATTTAAATCTATATATTAAAGGTTAATATTATTTACATAAAAGAACGTATTATCAGTATAATTAAAGTATTCTCATACTGGTATCCAATAGATTTTGCTAATTACTTCATTAGTATTTCTTCAACCATATAAATACCTATACATTATTTCGTAACCTAAAATAGCCCTGGGAGGTCAGGAAAGTGTCACAAAAGAGAGGGAGGAGGCAAAACTCATTAAAAATAGCGGCAAGTAATACGTGCCCTCTCTATAAATTAATTTCTGATACATACTTCAAAAGCAATCATTCTATTGAAGGTGAATGACATTTAAAAGATTATAGATTTCAAAAAATATTTGTTGAGCGAATATATGACCGAGATTTTCTCACACCTGCTTATCTTTGCGAACAAAATTTTATTGAAAGAAAGCGATTAAAAAATATCTTTAAATCATTTTATCGCAATTTTGTCCTTTTGTTATATTTGAGATATTAATCACTTAGATAAAACATGATACAAAATCGTTTTAGATTTTACGCTAAGTAGACTAGTGCAATGAGTCAAATGAGTAGTTGAGACTCCATCTTCTAAGTCTTACCGTTAAGGAAACCTTGACCGCATTCATGTTACTTGTAATTGATCTGCCAATGAACAGTTTCTTTAATTAATTTTTTTGTAGATATTTTTATTTAATAAAATGTGTTTGAATCTCTTAAAAATTAAATTTTGGCTTCAATAACAACTCTTTCTTATTTTTGTCTTTGGTCGTTAATATTTGTTTATGTAATTTTAATGGTTTTGTTAAATCTGACATCATTTCTATTTTAAATTTTTGAACAATTTGATTTCTTTTTTGTTAAAAATTGATTTTACAATGAATGGTAATTTTTCATTTAATTTTTTCATATATCTCAATTACATACCTTCCAAATTTCTGATAAATTACATAATTTCTGATTCATGCTTGGCAAAACTTATTTCTTCGGACGTACAGATAATATAACTTTTTAATTTCTGTCTACGGGTCTACGCAATCTTTCCTTTTCTGTGAACTTGTTACTTGCACAATCTCCGCCTTTACAGTTAACACGCCCTCTTATTCTGATGTATGCAATACGACTCACTTTGTCTCACTCGCAAATTAAGCATTTGCAATAAATATTTGAGGAAGTATTTGTAATATTCTTTTTTGAGAAATCTGGCTTGAGTTTCATTTTAAGTCCTGAACTCTGATAAAATGTCATCAATATGTCGAGAATGTACCAGTAAAATGCATCCGACGTGTATCAGAGATCGATATTGTATACAGCCTTTGGCATTGTTTCTCTGCCGTTTTTTAAAATTCAATCTACTTCAAAGCTAACGCGCTTCTAAAAGCAGGCATTCGATTCTGCTTTAGGAAATTCGAATCCGATTTTTTGCAGATAAAATACTGGTGTCGTCGGGTGTTGACTGGATTTGAAATAGATCTGGGGCTCGCAACTGCCAATACTCATCCCTTATATTGCAAGATGTTTATTTTTCTTTCCTCGATATTGGTTCGATAATTGTTATTAAATTTAAATTTGTGATACATTTAAGTAAAATTACATTAAATTAAGCTACAAATACTTCGCATTAAAAATTATCTTAGGAATTCTAGTTTCAAATTTTGATTTTATGAAAACTCGTCGAATTTTTTTGGTAAATTATCTACACTGTAAATGTTTATAATCTTACTACACTTTCTACTAGGATAAATTTAGATCTTTATAATTAGATAAACTTTTAGGGTTTTCTAAATAAATAATATCATATGTGTAACATAATTCAATTTTTTTGTATAGTTATATCGATCAAAAGTTACAAATTCATTTGTGCTGTTTTATGTTACAGCTACCAAAGTCACCGGGACCGTGAAATGGTTTAACGTGAAGAGTGGTTACGGGTTCATCAACAGGTAAGTTTAATTATCGCGTTTTGAATTTTTTGTTTAACTTTAAGTTTCTTTTAAATCTTCTAGTTAATTTTTTCTAGAAGCTCTGATAAAGGGATTTTATAGCAGAAAGATAAGTCCTTGTTAATTCTCAAATATGTAATTCTGAATGATTTGCCAGTTATGATGCTTTGTTAAAATCAAGCGCGGATCTATTAATCGTAAATATTCCCTTTATGTACTTCGAATTCTTATAGTATTATTAACTTCAGTAGAATACATGAAGTAAACCTTTTATTCATTGAATCAGTCTAATTAATTTAATTTTCTGCTTGGTGTGTGCTTCAAACTGCCCTAAAGTAGGCAATAGGCATTGTACTTAAGTAGATACTTCCTCAAGCAACTAATAGCTATTCGAAATTCACTCCTTAAGAGTCATTGACTCATAAAATTCAAGAAAATAAAACCTCTCAAATTCTAAAATTAAAAAATTTTCAGAAGTGTTTTAAACTATTTGAAATTTATTACTTTACTCGTATAATGCTATTTCTACGTCTGCCTATTTATCTGGCTTTTGGCCAAAATTTCTCCCAAGGCACAGTGCTTATAGTTGGCTTGCACTTTCCTAGATTCTGGAAATCCTGCTCTTCCATTTGCCATTCGTCTCTACTTTTTATAGCCATCGCGTTCAAGAGTTGTATTTTTCTACAAACGACTTCCTCTATATGGAAACATTGACTCTTGGACCGATTATCGATTTAGACTTTTGTCGAGAAAGTATTTTTTTATAGATGCCCATGAGTTTGAATTCAGATTCTTCTACTGCCTGCTCTACATCGAAACAAATTTCATAAATATTGGTTAAAGTTTTATTTGATAGGATGAAGCTCGGTCGCATTAAGCCGACGCCAGCATTCTTTATGCATTCTGGCTTTACTGAATTCTTCACGTGAAACTGTATTGGTTTTTCAATGGATAAATCAAAGCCTCTCGAGAATAAAATTTTTCCACTGAAAGTTTTTTCTTTTGCTTTTATTTCTCATTTGAAATTATTGGGCAAATGAATAAAAGTAGTCTCGTATGTCTGTGACTTCAATGAAACTTAGGGCATAGGGTCTTCCAAGTGCAATCGCGGTCCTACGGAAGGGGAAGCCTTAGGGTTGAGTTCTGAAATACCCCAGTAAAGGGAAACCTTTTAATTTACAAGAGCGACTATTAAGAACGCCCTGCACAATGTGCTTACTATCAGCGAGTCTTTTCTATCCAAAGGTGTAAAATTTATAGCCTATTCATAAAAGATTATATCACTATTTTAGAAATAATTATTTTTTAAAATATGAATTTATAGAATAGCAAAAATTGATAGAAAAAACACTAACGATTAAAAATATAGGGTTGCTACAAAACCTGAAAAAGGCCTGGAATTATAATAGATGTCTTGAATTTTCCCCGCCACTTATTTTTTTACTGTTTGTTAAATTTTAATACTTTTATTATAATTATAGGAAACTTCGTAAAATACGTTTTAAGGCTCTTGTTGAAATTTTCATAACTGAAATAATTAAATATCTAATTAATTTAATCAAATTTCAATATCTGGGCAACACTTTAATCCTCAAATCTGTGAAGTATCAAATAAATTAAATTTTTATTTAATTGGTCATAATGGATTTTAATTTCTTTTGCTTTTTCACTCTTTCTTAAACTTGCCAGGAGTACATAAAGAAATGCTTTTACAATATAAGGAATAAAAGAACAAGATGTAAAAGCCATTCAATTCAGTTAGTTAGTTTCAACCAAATAAGAGACTGACTCAGAAAAACAGAAATGGTAAAAAAATCTTCGTCTCGACCCATTGGACCTCGCCTTTCTTTCATTGGCGCTGGTTAAAATTACGGGACGTACAGATAAACGACCGAAATTCTTGTTTTTCTTGGCAAAGTATATTTAGCAGATTTAGCTAACAAAAAATATTTTAATTATGTATTATATTTTACTTGCTTTCAAAGAATATGAAGTCGCGTAATTTACCAAACAAATCGTTAGATATTGTCACATTGCAGGTAAATTTATTTAAATATTGACATCTGCATAACACAATTTCAGTATGAATAATTTCATCTAAAAGAGAATTAAAATTTATCTTTCAGTTTAGATATTTTCGTAACGGCTTTTCGATTCTTAATGCTGTTAATTTTATATTACTTTTGGATTGTTTGCATGCTTGGAATTTTCACAAATAAACACGAGTAAATAATAGAATGAACTTATTTTTAAAATTAGTTGTGTATTCTTTCTAGGAAAGAATAATTTGATGTCCAATTTAATTTTCCATACTCGGGTATAAATACTTTTTCCTTCGTAAAATTGAATACTACAAGCAGTCTTGAGTGGATTTCGATTGTCTGCTTTTTCAGTGGTGTGGGGATATTGCAAATAATCAGAAATATCGTCTGGGAGAAGAAAAGTGCTCTTTCTTGCTGGTCGCATGCGTAAGAGGTGGGAAACTCGTTGGTGTGAAAAAACAGGACATATAAAGCCAAGGCAAAGAATACACAACAAGTAAATCGAATTGCATCGAAAATCATGGCTGATGGCTTCTGAACTATAGAAATAGTGAAGGTCGTTCCTCTATTTCTATGCTATGGCGTTTGAGTTTCGGAAGAGAACTCTCAGCAGTTGCCGTGTTTTGTTCGAGTGTTGGTCTGTATGTGTGTTTTCCTATGTGTTCCGGGAGAGGACGCGCTCTAGTTCAACGACCTTTCAACTCCATGCTTTGCTCTGCAGCTTCACAAGCTCCAGCTATATCTGTACATCCACGAATCTATATAGGAGATGGGAAAGGGAAAATCGCTGATGTTCGTAAATGTACACACGCTTCCACCTTCGAGGAAAAAAACTTGACAAAACTCCTCCAAAGTTCGCACGCGTAAATATCCACGCCGATTTAATTTTCTGATCCCTTCTGAAAATGAATTGATGAAATTATTGAAAGTTACCTACTCCTATGCCATGGGAAAGACATTATTTTAAGTCTAATGCCTGGAGTATTTTTAGATATCAAAAAAGCGAAAGCTTCAGCAAATTCTTTTCCTCTTGAAAAATTCTGAGGAACGCATTTTTTTGTTAGTTGTGAAAATGTTAACAGTTTATGTCCGGAAAAAGCTGCAAGTTACGTAACTTGGGTATTAGTTTGCAACACTTCGGTTTAAATCATAATCGACGTGCGCTGCTCATTCTCGTGGAACAAGAGGCTTTCGAGTTAGTATGAATAATGGGCAAGTTTTGCATGTAACTTTGAACATTTCGAGGGTATGCATAATGCTCCTATTCACTTTTAATACGGATGGAGGCGTACAACATTAACTTAACATGCTTCGCTTGGCAAAACTCCAATTTAGTCCAATTAGTAATACAAATTTGTAAATTTAATGGACAATATTCAACAATAGTGACATTCTAGTAATTAATTTCGTCTTCCTTTATATTTCCCAATTATTTGGTAAAACAATTTACTGATTCTAGCTTTTCGTTCTGTTACAGAAATGACACCAAGGAGGATGTGTTTGTCCATCAGGTGAGTTTTCATTTCAACTTCCAAGTTTGAAATTTGACATTAAGTTGAAAAATTTTGTCAAACTATCATTCATGAATTCTTTGTTTATTTTCAGTCGGCTATTGTTAAGAACAATCCGAAGAAGGCCGTACGAAGTGTGGGCGACGGAGAAGTCGTCGAGTTTGATGTGGTGATCGGCGAGAAAGGAAATGAGGCGGCCAATGTCACCGGACCCGAAGGTGAAGCAGTCAAGGGATCGCCCTACGCCGCTGACAAACGCCGTGGATATCGCCAGTGGTTCTATCCAAGACGCGGGAACGCCAGACCTCAACGAAGACCACGCGAAGGGCAAGAAGGTTATGAGTCTGGTAAGTGAATTTCCAAGGCTCTTCAAGTATTGAGATCTAAATTATGCTATTGTTAAAAAAGCAAGGTGTACAAATAGGTTCAGAACCTTCTTTAAACCGACATCTTGCTTTAGTTACGCAGTCTAGATTTCACGTCGTATTTAATCAGGGTGTCCACGCGACGGAAAACCTGGAAAAGTCCTTGAATTTTTTTTACATGGAAAAACCTGGAAATGTCCTTTTATTTCACTCATAGTCCTGGAGTTCTTATCTCTCTACATTTGAATTAGTAGTTTTCTTCAAGTGATGGGGTTACACAGGTCAGAGTATTCTGGAAAGTCAGGGAATTTAAAAATGGTCAGGGAATGTCGGGGTAAACCTTCAATTTTTTTTTTATTCAACAAATGATAATCGAATTTCAATAGTTATAATTATAATTTAACAATTATTATAGTTATACAATTACAATATTACAAAATCATGGATCACAGTCAGTCTCCTATTCTCCTTTTTTCCCCTTTCTCCTATTATTTTTCAAATCTCCTAAAATCACTTTTTTTAGAATTTCATTCCTTTTTCTCCCTTTTTCCCCTTTTTATATTCAAATTTCCGAATAATTTTCCAAGAATTACGAGAAATAGAAACTTGTGACATTCCAAAACGCTTTTAATTTTTTCTTAAATTTCTCATAATTTACAAACTTTCAAGATCTATGAAAGTCTCCTAAAATTCTTAAAAATTCTCTAAAATATTTAAGACTGCTCTAAAATCTTCTGGGTTCTCCTAAAATAATATCCTAAAATTCTTCAATATTCTACAACATATACTAGTTTCTTCCAGAATCTTCTAAAATTTTCTGAATACTTCCGTAACCGTCTAGAATTTTCTACAGAATCTTTTAGAATCCTCCAAAGTCTACAAAGATTACCGAACTTCTCTCAAATTCTTTAGAATCTTCAAAGCTTATCTGAAATCATTAAAAATTCTCCAAAATATTCTAGACTTTTAAAATCTATAATCATTTAAATTCTTCTGGATTCTTCCATAATCTTAAAGAATTCTTAATACAATTTTAAAGAATTCTGAAAAATTCTCTATTCTACCTATGCTAGAATGTTTCAGAATCTTCTACAATTGTCTAAAATCTTCTGAACTCTTCCATGATCTTCTAAAATCTTCTAGAATCCTCAAGAATATTCTGAAATGTACCTGAAATTTTGAACCTTCAGATGAATGAACTTTTTTTTCTTAACTCAAATTTATCTTGAAATATCGTTCAATCTAGAAAATAAAGAGAAACATCATGAGCTTTTTTATCATTACATTAGTTTCATATTAGTAAACCAATATTTTTAAACAAATTTGAGTTTAAAGTGAAATGAAATAAAGATTTCGTTCTTTTGAACGTTCAGAACTTCAAGCACATTATTCTGAACTGCATTAGAATTTCCAAAATTCTGCAGAATCCTTTAGTCTACAGATTATTGCAGAATCCTCTCAAGTCTACAAAAGACTCTAATAATCTTGAAGAATCTTCTAGGCTGTTTTCAGAATCTTCCTGAAATTCTGTAGACTTTTAGAGTCTTAAAAAAAATTCTGGAAGAGACTAAAAGATTTTAAAACATTTTGGAAGAATCCGAAAGTCTCTGTGAGATTCTAAAACACTCCAAAGTCTAGATTGTAGAGATGAAGAGAAAATTTTTTGAGATTTGAAAAAATTTAATGAATCTACAAATTCGTGGAAAATTAAAAATATTCCAGAAAGTTTTAAAAGTTTGTTGAAAACTCCAGAAGTCATGAAGGATTTTAGAAAATTCGAGAGCATTCCAAAGATTCTGAAAGTTTAGAAAGTGGAGTGTTTTATATTATATTCTAGACAGAAATCTAAGATTTTTGCGGATTTTCTAAGATTTTGGAGTATTGCAGCTTCCTGGTATTAAAAAATACTTAGCTCCTTTTTTAAAATCCCCTTTTTCGAAAAAGAAATCCTCTATTTTCCCTAAAATTGAACTACTGAACCACTGCGATCCCTGTATTGTATAATTATAATTATGACGGTTAGTGAAAGTGAAAAATTGGTCAGGGAAAGTCAGGGAATTTTGAAATTTCGATTTTGTAGCAATCTAGAATGAAATCAGAAGTCATTTAGCTTAGTAAGCTTATTTTGTAGAAAAGTACTGATTCACTCAGTAAGGCTTACTTATTCATTTACACTCCTCGTTGATTAAAGAACCGTTGGCTAGGGGACCATCTTCATGGTCGTTCACGCTTCATTGACTCTGTCTCCCCCCCGAGCGTCCCTTGACCGGCCTACATCGCTCGGGCAGTCAGGGCCGCCAGACGTTGTTTACATCA